>PVIU01009800.1:0-73849 GCA_004026605.1 Ondatra zibethicus | reverse complement strand
TGGGTTCTCTGTGGTCTCCAGGTCATTTTCTGTCAGGAACCTGGGTTCTCTGTGGTCTCCAGGTCATTTCCTGTCAGGAACCTGGGTTCTCTGTGGTCTCCAGGTCATTTCCTGTCAGGAACCTGGGTTCTCTGTGGTCTCCAGGTCATTTTCTGTCAGGAACCTGGGTTCTCTGTGGTCTCACAGGTTATTTCCTATCAGGGAGGGACATGGTTCTCTCTGGTCTCCAGGTCGTTTCCTGTCAGGAAAACGGGCTTTTGGGGGCCTCAGGAGTCCTGGAAGGGAATGATATTTTAGTACGTGGGGAGCAGCGTCCTGGCCTTTCTTGTGAGTCCTCACCAGTGGTCCTGAGCCTTCACCACTTCCAGACAGGTGCTTTCTTCACAGTGAAGACACTCCGGGCGGTCATGTGGCCAAGCAAGGTCTCTTCTGAGCGCCTGTTGCCAGGAAAGGGCCGAACATGCCATTCCAATGTTTCTGTGTGTAAAGTCAGAGGGAGACAAATTGTACTTGAAGATTTCAGTTGCCATGGCTACTGGGACACGCAAGCCATGTTCTCAGCCTTAGACCTTCAGCTGGCATGTCTTGGTCACAGAATGTGGCATTTAGATACTTTTTCTAATAGGGGTTGAGAAGAGATGCTGGCCACCAATCTCTGGGGCTTCAGTGTAGCTGACTGAAGGGTATCCCTGCTTGTCTCTATCACTATCCAGCGATACTGTTCTGCCCCTCACCCTTCATTTGTCTGTCTGCTCAAGTAATTTTTAAATTAAATTTGATTCACTCACTCTGTGTGTATGTATGTGTCTGTGCCGTGGTGTGCATGTGGAGGTCAAAAGAGAAATTGTAGGAATTAGGGTCGGTTCTCTTGTTCTACTCTGTGGGTCCCAGGGATTGAACTCAGGTCATCAGGCTTGGCAGCAGACGCCTTTACTCTCTGAGCCATCTCACCAGTCCTCCAAGTGTGACCTAGTCTCTACCCTCCCCAATTTGGGTTCTGGAGGCATAGACAGATGGCGTGAATGAGGAGGAAACAGCAGTTCCTGCACCTGTCTGTGTGTGAAGACGTCAGAATAGGGTGGAGGGGAGGCTGCGTGGCTGGAAAGGCTTCTCAGGCAGAGAGCTAGACTTGAACCTGTGGGGATCTGGGAAGGAGGTTTGGGGCATGTAAAGGTCCTGAGGTGGGAACAACTCAGGGCAGCTGAGACCTCAGCCTAGAGATGAACGAGGGAGGAAGCAGCGAGGAGTTCTGGGTGTGGCCAGTCTAGGGCTCTCAGCAGAGGCCTTCGTGATGGGGTTCACTAGTGTAAAGCTCATGGGGGAGAGGTAAAATGGGGAGACCAGAAACCTGAGAATTGGTGTCCATTGCTTACATGGGTGGGAAGAGGGTAGTAGTGGCCAGGTTCAGATCACAATGGGAGCAGGAGGTTCTGAGAAGAGGAACCGGGGAAGAAGAGCCAGGGAGGACCCCACACTTCTGTCCGGACAGAGCTGGTATAACTCCCTTCCACCCCCTTGCAACAGCAGAGCTGAGGAGAGAGGAAGGGGGGCCAGGCCAGAACTTGCCTCAGGGTAAGTGGAATTGGGGTCCCATTAATCTCTTATAAGTGAGCAGCTTGGCTAATGGGGATGGGTGGTAGAGGAAGATGGGTCCTGCAGGGGACATAGGGACAGCCCACTGGGGGACAAGTCTGCTAGTGGGTGGTGTGTGGTGCTGAAGTCTGAGAGGGAGGGTAGAGCTCCTGAGTCCCCACATGGGAGGAGCCAGAGCAGGGGTCAGGGTCATCGCAGAATGTGCTACAGATTAGTGGAAGGCAAATTGCTAGCTTCAGGAGTAGCTGTGGCAGTGGCCAGTCGTAAGTGGTGCGGTTCGCTGTATCCAGGCACAAGTGGCACTGTTCATGCGTCTTGACTGCAAGCCAAGCCGTCCCCAGGCCTGATCAGAACTCTGCAAATCGATGGCTGTTTTCCTCCCATTCTCGGATTCATCAGGTCAAAGTCCTCCTGCTGTCATTTTGTCAGAGGTTGAACATTAAATGACCTCGTGACTCTCAGCCAAACCAGGAGGATGCTGCCACTTCAGTAAAGCACCTGGTGAGAACATGCATAGGGCCGTGTTGGCCAGATATGGCCTGTGAACTAAGGATGAGTTTTACATCTTTAAAAGGCTGTGGAAAACTACATGTGACTTACAAGCCAAAAATAGTCTCCATCTGGCACTTTCCAGAGATAATCTTAAGCCCGCATCAGCGGACCAACCTGGCTCTTCCAAGATTCCTATTTCCTCACAACAGAATGGCCCCAAAATGGCTGCCGAGGTTCCAGCCATTGTAGGAAGATTTGGTGCACCTTGAGGGCTGCGCCAGGAGCTTGTCAGGCTGCTCAGGCGTCCCTGGCCGGGACCTGGGAATCCCAGGGCACTGCCAGGGTGGCCTCCTGGATGACAGGCAGGGGTGGGGTGTGACAAACAGATCCGATGATCCCTCCCTTCCGTTCTCACCCCAGGCTTCATTGGTGCATTCAGTCCACAAACACTGTGCATCCTACCTGCTAGTACGCCCTCAGAGAGGCAGGATGCGGCAGGTGAAGGCATGTCCTGGGGTGGCAAAGCCTGGGATCAAATTCTCTGATTAGGTGGGTCGGGAATCTCAGACTTGGGAGCAAGATGGTTGCAAGCTCATGGGGAGTTGCAGTGGATAGGGGGTGCTGAGGGTCCCAGCAATGGGGAAATTGACAGCTCACTTTGCCCTGAGGTATGGGTGGTTCTGGAAGGGCTTGTATTTTGGCTGCTAGGATTCTACTAGAATGTGATAGGCTATGGCCCAGTGCGGCTTCTGGAGTAGCGTGTGTGTGTGTGTGTGTGTGTGTGTTGGGGAGAGGGTGGCTCAGAGGAGTGGAGCACCACAGAAACCTGGCATAGGAGAACGTCCTCAGCAGCTGTGAGGAGGCATGGGCTTTACTGCTGGCTATGAGGAGAGCGGCAAGGCCAGAGGAGACATGATAAAATGATGGGGTTGGGTACTGGACACCAGAGTGGCCATTACCTCCTTGTCAATTGAGCTGTGGCTACTAAGGGTGGGCAGAGCACAGGTCTCATACTCAGACTGGCCACCAAATGGGCATCCTCCAGACTCCACTCCCTGCTCGTTTTCTCATCTGTGTGGTTCACACAAGTGTTTTCCTCACATAAGGTGAGAGGTCATTTTTATTCTCTTTACGGAGCACAAACAAACAGAGAAGGCAGGCCACTTACCCCAGGCCATGCAGCAAAGACCTGGGGGGCCAGCGGTAGCTCTGCGAGCCAGGCAAGGCACTCGGTTTGAGGATCTCTTGAGGCAGAGCCAGGTCTGTACAAATCCGGTAACCAGATAATGGGGAAGAAGAGGGTGTGCCCTGGGGTCCAGCCATTTCTCTTCACATTGCAGCGTGAGGGTCCTGTGGCTGCAGGCACCCCCAATAAGCTACTGTGGTTTCCTCACTATTTCCTGGTTCCACCCAGCACCCTCTGTTTACCCCCTGGGGCTGTGCTGTGATTTCCTGTAACTTGGGCAGAAAACAAAAGTATGGGGCAGGGAAGAGATGCCCCATCCCCCTGGGAGCACAGTGTTCCTTCATGAACCCCAGTCACAGCGTCAGCCATCAGCAATGGAAAGACTCACCAGAAGCCAGTGCTTTGCTCTGGAATGGTGGACTGTGATCTCCCTTTCCCTGCAAGCCTCCCAGCCTCCCAGCCTCAGGTGTTGTGTGACAGTGAAGCAGACAGGCAGATCTGCCAGGAAAGCTGGTGAGAATGGGGCTGGTCACACCCACTGCAGTGAGCTGCTATCACAGCTCCAGCCTTCTGCGCTCCTACTCAGTGGGTTCTGCACCCAGGATCACCTGGCTGCATCCATCTGTCCAGCTTCTTCTAACCCCATTGCCTTCACTGTGACCCTAAGATCTTGGGGAGCTACTCTGGGGCAGCTCAGCTAAGTGTGGCAAACTCACAGCTCAGAAATCAGTGCCATCTCCAGGGGCCAGGTGTCTCCCCCAGTCCCTGACATCCTGTTGCGGGAGGACAGAAGGCTGCTGTGCAGCTCATGGAGGACAGGTGCTGGTGCGGCTCAGGGTGCTGGGCAGGTGGGCTGCGTCTGAAGCCCTCATCTGTGCTGGGCTCCCCACACACAGCAAGGCCACACCCCAGCACTCCACAGTGGGGGGAAATGCTGCTTCCCACCCGAGCCTGATGGTGCACGCCTCTGCTTGTTTCCCAAACGCTCTCCTTTCTGGATGATCCCCTCCCTTGCCCAAGTTAATTAACAGCGTGCCTCTGAAATGTCGGCTGGAGAATGTGAATAAATCAACACAAGGAAGTGGCCACGTGCTCAGCTTGGTTATAAATAACTTGGGTGGACTTGAAGGTGGAGGCCAAGATGCTGTAGTTTCCCCCTTATCAGAATTCTTTTCCTGTTGCTATGGAAACTGTCCTAGGGATGCTGGGGGCTCTGTGTGTTGGCCCAGTCCTCAGTTGTTCCTGTTTACATGGTGGGCATGGGGAGGGTCTGCGATGGTGCGGGGTGAGCCAGATGCAGCCCAGCTGGACTCAGCAACTAGTTGGTACACTGAGTCATGGCCCAGTATTCTTAGTGGTTTGAGGGAGGCTTCTCAGAGGAGGGTTGTCTAGACAGCACATGCTGATCTTGGACCAGGAGTGAAAGGGGTGGAAGTATGTCCCAGGCAGAGGGAACAGCATGACAGACATATGGAGGAGAAAGGGCATGGGTGGTGTGGTGTGTCCAGAGCAAGGAGGAGATGAGTGGGTAAGAGGAGTCATAGGTTATCAAAGTCTGGGCCACAGGCATCTGCCACATGGAGTAGTCATCCAATGCCTTTTCCACAGGGCTCAGGACAGCCTTGCATGTGTGGCCTGGAACAGCTGTGCCCATGGGCCTGCCTCTGAGATGGTGTCCAGGGTCTCGGGAAGCGTTTGAACAAGATGATGAGCTAAGACTAGACTAGTGACAATCTCTTGGGACCCCCCACCTCCGGGAGGGCTTGCTATGTGTTAGGCCAAACCCTCTGAGTTTGCTTAGCCCCACCACATTAGCCCAGGCTGGCCTCAAACTCCCCATGGTAACCAAGGATGACTCTGAAGTCCTGGTCCTCTTGCCTCCACTCCCTGAGTGTTGGGGTCCAAGGCAGGTTCCCCTCTCCTCCGTTGCTGGTTTACGTGGTGCTGGCTTATATTGGCAAGGATCCTCCTGAGCAAGTCACACATCCTCACAGCCTCTCTTGAGGGAACAGGGACTAAGCACAAGTGAGCTGGCCCGGAGGAGACCTCTGAGTTACAGGTCAGGCCTACACAAAGCTCCATCCGAGGGGAAGGAAACTGGGTCTTCTCTGGCTTCATGCACCTTCCTCGGTGGACCTGGGGATTCATCTCCAGGCTGTTAGCTGGGTGGGGGTGGGGTAAGGGTGGGTTGGGGGATGGGGTGGGCAGTGTGACCATTGACAGCTCCTGAATGGCTTCACAGGGAGCCAGTGACCACAGTCATGAAAAGGACTTGGGGACAGATGGGCCCTTTGGAAGGTCTAATAATATGTGTGACTTCTGGCTTCTGCCCTGAAAGGGAAAGAGGCAGTGAAGGTGTGAGAACCAGAGGGGCCTGGAATTGAGCCCCAAGTCCCACTCACCAGAGCTCTCTCTCCTCACCTCACTGCCCTGCTTGGCTGGGAAGGACTCACCCACCCACTCAGCGCTGATGCTCTGAGGGTTAACTGAGGTGAGAGGCAGCTTCCAGCCCATGAACACCCTTGAGAAAGGCTTTATGTTTTATTGCAGCTTTCTTATCAGCACCCTAATAGTCCACTTCCTTAGCCTGGGTGAGGAGAGATAAGTGAGACCTCCTGGGTAGAGTGGGAAACAGCCTCAGGCTGTGAGACAAGAGCAAGTCTAGGAGGGAGAAGAGAAGGCGGCTTTAATTCTAGGAAAGGATGGATGGATGTAGTGTGTAAGCCTCCCAGCGTCAAGACTGAAATATGGCCACACTTGCTGGCCAGTTCCCACTCAGTACTGGAAGCACTCCTATTCATCCATCTGAACCCCTCCCGGATTTCCCACCCCCTCACTGTAGCCTGTAGCCTTTCCTCTTTGCTCAGCAGTGTGCTTCTTAGTTGGGCTCCGCATCTCTATTTCTGTCCCTAGTTCTGCATCAGACCCTGGCTCTTGGGTCACAAACACATCTGCTGTTCCTTTTGGCATTTTCTCCATTAAACCAGGAAATCTTGAGGGTGTGTGCTTGAGCCAGATTTGGGAAGGAGCGGTGCTGCCCAGGCTTGAGGTGGCCTGTGGGGCCCCCTTTCCTTTACAGATTCAGAGAGACGGGTTGAGCTGCTCCATGTCTGCTCGATGTATGTGGAATAACTAACTGTTCAGGGGTGTTTGTTGAATGAATGAATGAATGAATGAATGGCAAAATCTTCCCTTCTTGAGACCTGTGGGCTCCCTGTCCCACCTCACACTGTGGTTGGCACCCCCAGTTCCTTCTGGGTCCGCACAGCCCCCGTTCTGCAGATTCCTATGTGCAAGGAAGGTTTGCTTTCAGGATGCCTGCGGTGTCCCCAGAGTTTCCTGGAGAGAATAGCATTTGCAGAAACAGCCCTCTGGGGGCACGCCTGTGCTGCCCCAGATTCAGGAGTGGCGCTTTTTATAGCCCCGCTCCCTGAACATGGAGCACATGGTGCTGCTGGAAGCCAGAGAGAGCAGCAGGCATCTGGCTCCCCGCTGTCTTCTGCTTCTGTCTCTGAAGGAGGCTGGATGCTGGGGTCTGCTGTGCTCCCTGTGCCATGTAGCAGCTCCACCACTTACAGCTGTGTGACATTGGGCTGGTCGTGCCACTTCTCTCTGCCCTGCACTGTCCATCTGTGAGGTGTGACAGCGAGGCAGCATGGTGGTGTGTATGATGATGTAATGACTTAACATCGTGGTGTCACACGGTGTTGCGTTACAGTGGCACCGTTACCCACTGGTGATGTGATGCATGGTACGGGACAGGGTGCTCTGGTGTTTGGCCACAGCTGGTGCTCGGGGGTCAGTGATGATGGTGGCAGAGCACTCTTGACCTGGTGTGTGTATGCAGAAACAGGTAGCTAACTCTTCAGTGAAGCATGGAGGAGACCGGGCCACAGACCGGAGCAGGGACAGAACTGAGGACACAGAGGTGTCTGCTGAGACCTGCACCCAGTGTGGCTGGCTTAGACTGCTTGCATACAGGGAGCCTGGGTTTTGAGTTCTCCTCTGGCTAGTCATCGGGGTGAGCCCCTGTGTATAGCTTTGAGCCAGACAGTGTTCTAGGGATGGCATAACTGGGATCGTGGGCAGAAGGTCAAATGCATCCTCTAGTAGTAGGGACAGGAAGAGAATCTACCAACCACATCCATGACAAGCATACGCTCAGTGGTTTTATCTGTGAAAGAAATCAGAGAGATTCAGTTACTTGTTCAGGGGCACATGACTGATTAAAACTAGTGAAAGCTCAAAACTTGATTTAGCTAATCCAGTGTGGAGGGGCTGGGTTAAGGCTGGTGAGGCCAGGAAACAACAAGATAAATGATATTTTAAATGAACATATTAAAAAAAATCAAAGCAAAATCCCATGAAGAAAGAGAATCAATACTGGAAAAGGTAAGGTCAGTGTGATGGAGCCCTCCTCCACCCTTGGATCCAGACACCCCAGCAGCCCCAACCCCTAGCCCCCAGCCCCAGCCCCCAGCCCATCCACCTCTCTTAGCTGAGCACCTGACTTCTTGTTCCTACTTGAACACTTTGTGACAGCCGGGCGGTAGTGGCACACATCTTTGATCCCAGCACTCAGGAGGCAGAGGCAGGTGGATCTCTGTGAGTTCAAGGCCAGCCTGGACTACAGAGTGAGTTCTAGGACAGCCAGGGAGGACTCATTTGTAGCATCCAGATGCTGTGTGTTCTCCCTTCTGAGGCTGATATCTTATGTGGTGTCCTTCATGAACTGTGGGCAGCCACAATCTGTCCCCTTCTGCCCCTACATATCCCTAGGTACCTGGGGAGGCAGGGGTTTGCTGTGAATTCCTTGTGGAGGCCAGAAGCCCGGGTGGTAGGTGTAGCAGCCTTTAGGGGTATGGAGCCAGGCACAGATGGAGGTGGGGATTGGCCTCCTCTGGGATGTTTCCTCATCTACATGCAGGGATGCAGGCTGGGGTGACATCTCACCTGCTGGACACATAGTCTCATCTCAGTCAGAGGCCCTCCCTCTGCTGTGAGCCAACCTCTCTTCACCCCGCAGTTCCCTGTGTACCAGATCCTGGCTTACCTCAGGACCTTTTGCATGTCTTGTATTCAGGGCCAGGAGACTGAGGGCAGCTTGGCTGAGTAGCTAAGCTTGTGTCTTCATGAGAGAGATTCTGGTCAGGAAGGTGGCTAGGGTTCTTGTCCTCCAGTCTGACTGGGGATGGGTACCTGTCTCCATCCAGTGGCCAGCCATGGTGCTGGCATGGAACCCTGGTCTCTTCCCTGTGGGCCTTTCTATGACTCCACCTGAGCATCCAACATGTCTGCCACCAGCATGCCCCAGAGCCACCGGGAGAGCCATCCTCACTGTGCTGAGCTCGGAGATCAACCCTGATAGACTATGGGAGGGGTACTCCCAGTGTAAGAATGAGTGGGAATCCCAGGGGGTCCTCTGAGAGGTAGCCCGCCACACACAACCCCGTATGTGCCTCAGCTCTCTGGGCCTCAGTCACCCCTCAAAGAAGAGTTTCGAAGAGTCATCAGGCTTAGGAGACGCAGTGTCAATCAGTAGCCATGGTAGGTCCCTGTGAGCCTCCAGAATACCACGTGGCCATGTGCCTGGGCCAGGGGAGGTGCACTCAATCTCACCACTGAATGAATGAGAGAGGCTGGGCCGCAGAGGCTTGGCACGAGGAGCAGGAAGCTGGAGGAAGGAGAAGGTGGGGTTCTAGACCTTCAGTCTGCACACGCCGTCAGTGAGGCCTTTAGATAAACCTATGTTGGCAGGGCTGGCGTCTAGAGAGCAAATATTTTCTCAGGACAGAGCGAGGGGTGGTGCGGAGATCGCACCAGGCAGTTGAGCTGATGTGATTTCAACCTTGAATTTGGCCTGGCAATTGAAAAGTCAATATTTTTGAGTCCTCACAATGGGTCAGGTTCAGGTAGGATCTGTACACAGCAGTGCAGAGGGAGCCATTCCAAGCAAACCTTGATAACCTTCTTGCTGTGTGACCTCAGACAAGTGAATCCATCTCTTGGAGCTGGCATTTCCTCACCTGTGGAAGGGACAGAGAGGGGTATAGATCCTGACGGGAAGGTCCAGAATTCCACTGCACTGATGCCCCTCCCTGTCCAGTCTACACCCTCTTCTGTTTTATCACCCCCCCAACCATGCTCCATCCCTTAAGGGTTAAACCCAGTGAGCTCATGTGATCCTTTGAACACATGAATCATCCCCGTGACTCCTGTGCCCAGTGTGGGAAAGGGGCAGATGCTGTGCCCCCAAGTTGCCATAGTAACCATGCCTGTACCAAAATGCAGGCACCTCAGACCCAGATCCACCCTTTTGGGGGAACTCAGGGCCAGTCCTCTGCATCCCTACCCTCCAGGAGAGGCAGCAGGGGCAGCTGAGAGGATAAGAGGGGAGGGGCTTGTGGAGGGAGTTTATCCTGGAGCTCAGCAAGTGTAGTCAGATGCAGGGAGAGGAAGCCGAAGGCTACCAGGAGAGGGAGACAGACCGACAGCCAGCCACAGGTCCTCAGATTCCACCTGAAGCCCCAGAGGCACAAGCCAGATCCAGCACCCCTCCACTTCCCTGGGGCAGCCGCGCCTCCTACGCACAGGCCCCCACATGCGCACACACTCATTTGCACACAGCCGCACGCCCAGTAGCAGCATTTCTGCACAGTGCCGACTGCGGTGGGTAGGCAGTCTGGCACATGAAGTCCCCGAGGGACAGCGAGCGAGCGGGTTGAGACTTAGAGGGAGGAAAAAAAAAAAAACAAAAACGGGCTGACGCCCGCTCCCAGGCAGCCACCTCCGGAGGCCCCTCCTGCATTCTTGGGCCGCGCGCCCCTCGCCAAGACAGGGCTGATGTCATTCTGGACTGCTGGGCCAGGGGACCCAGGCCGGGTGGCTGCCTCCCTCCGGAAGTGAGTGCGCTGCCTGCTGGCCATCAGATTCAGCTTCGGGTTAAGTCTGAGTTGAGGACTGTAGATCTGCCCGGTTCAGGTGAGAAGAACCTGCCTGGGACAGGCAGTCTGCGCAGATGGCGGCTCCCAGGTGTGCGTGAGAGGTCTACCTTCGTGGAGGGAAGTGAGTTTGGGGTGCCAGCCCCCTTGCCCTGCTCCTCATAGCCACCTACTCCTTGAATCCAGCGGCGTTGGCCCTGGTGACTAGAACTGGACGTCCTGATTGGCTGACTTGATACTCTTGCTGGTGACCCTGTCCCCGTTTTTTTTTGTGACCTGGGATGCTTGTTGGGCCATGTTTACTTTACTGGGGCTGACATGCTCTGCTGGGTTTTCCGTGGAAGCCCAGAACTTCCCAAGGACGGCCACCACTGACAGAGGAACCAGGACCCTGGCAACGCTGGCCTCCTGACTGCCTCTGCCTGCCCCCTCCTCCAGGCTGGCCTCATGGATTACCTGGGTGACAAACTCTCGGTGGCCCAATCACACATGACTCAGTGGGTGGGCACAGTGAGGCGATCCTTTCAAGAGGCCCTGCACATTGTGACAGCCACGGTGGGCACTGAGCGGAGTGGGGAGAATGCTGGCCGCACCCCATTCAAGCGCACCTCCTCCTTCCGACACCTGGCCTCTCGGAGCCGAGAATCCTTCCGTCGCTTCTCTGTTCGCAGCCAACAGAGGTTCTCATCCCTCAGAAAGAGACAGCAGGACTCCGAGGCTCCCGATCTTGTAAGCTGGGGATGTGTGTGGTTTAAAATAGCAGGGCTACCCTGGGAAGGTCCCCTTGGACTCCTGGGAGGGGCTGACTTGCAGCAGCAGCAGGGA
This sequence comes from Ondatra zibethicus, assembly GCA_004026605.1. Taxonomy (NCBI): domain Eukaryota; kingdom Metazoa; phylum Chordata; class Mammalia; order Rodentia; family Cricetidae; genus Ondatra; species Ondatra zibethicus. Next base: position 62,812 of record PVIU01009800.1, on the reverse strand, counting down.
GAGTGGCTCCGGGACACTGATGGGAAGTAGAAAGCTGGGTTGGCCACCCTGGGGGGTGTAACACCCCCTTCCTGTTGCTAATGGGAAATCAACTCAAGGCTTCTTGTCTATGAGCAGGGCTGCTTGGGGACACTGCAGCCCCCACAACACATGCTCACATCTCTATTTTTAGGCAAGCTTACTTGCCACCTGCTCCATCTCTCTCCCCATGCCCTCTCAGGGTGACCAAGTGCTCTTGGCTGTTGTCTGTTTGCCTTTGAGCAGAAGTGAGATCTTGAGTGATTTCTGAAGGGAAGAGCCTTGGGGGACAGGTGGTTTGTCCTACTAGCCTAGGAGCTCAGGCCCAGCTACTGGGTTCCATGCTGTCTCTTTTAAGGACCATGAGACCTGGGAAATGGAAGCTGAGCAGGTGGCGTCAGGCAGGCCTGAGGAAGGAAGGGTGGCGGTGGCGGCATGGCATGTACAGCAGGGTGAGGGAGGTCTGGCTGGGAGATAAGAGGTTTCTTGGATCTTGATAACTTTGGGGACACTCATCACGTCACTAACCAGGACTGAACTTAGCTAGAGTGCCATGTGTCTTCAGAGAGCTGGCCTCTGCCCTGGGCTCAGCTGACCCAGTTCTCAGGAGCGCTTGAGGCCAGGCATGGGGCTCAGCTAGCTCCTTGTGTTTCCAGAACCAGTGGCCATTACGGGACCAGTGTTGGGCAAGGGAACCCTGAGCAGACTCTCCTCACAGCGGGGTCCCCCAGAGTTCACCACTGCCCCAGAGCTGCAGGGATTCAACTCTCCTCCACTGACTGGAGGCACAGAGAAACTAGACAGGGGCTCACCCAGGCCAGAAGCCATGCAGGAGGCTGGTCATGGGCGCTTCCTGGTATGGGGTCTGCACTCTTTCAGGTCTTGAGTTCATAAGACAGAGCCCCACCCATCCTCTGAAAGGTGCTACTTGACAGAAGGAAGGAAGATAATCTCTTTCTTTCTCTATCTCAGTTTTTCCATCTTTGTTTCCTTCTGACCCTGTCTATTCCTCTGTGCCCTGCTCCCCAGGATTCTCTCTGGGGACACTGGCTCTGTTCCCTGCCCTCTGTCCCAATCCTTCGGGTACTGTGTAACTTTGGATACTGCCCCAAATCTCTGAGCCTGTGGAGCAATGCTCATACAGTGGCAAGCCAGCCTCCCTGGTGGCCACACAAGTGAATGTGTGACTAATACAGAGTTCAGGCCCCTGTCACAGAGGACCCCCAGCGGTACAAATACATGCCGAATTAGTGTGGGCTTCCAGGTCACTCTCACTTCTGCTTGGCCTCTGCTGTGTTGCAGGACTGGCTGGTTCAACCCATTCTTAAATCTTAGTTTCCCTCTGTCCAGTGAGGGGAGCCTGACCTTGTTCTGAGAGTCACCAGCAGCCTGCTGGTGCACAGTGGGTAAGCACTTGTAAATCTGTTGGGTGCCAAGGTGTCCTACTGTGTGCTGAGGGGATTTGTATTTTGCTGCAGATCCCCCTGCGTGAGATTGGATCCCAGCCCACCTCCTCCCAGATGCTGACCTTGGGCAGGCCAGCGCCCTGCCCTCTGCCCTCCTTCCTTCTCACCTTTGAGAAAGGGATGCTGGGTGGGCAAGGTACACTGAAACCATGGGTGTGACACCTGGGCTTCGCATGGCTCATGTGCGTGACAACCAAGTCCTTTCTCCCAAACTGCCTTCAGAGGCTTCCAAGTGGAGAATCTTCACACACACCCCTTTCGCTCAGGACTTCACTTAAATATTTGTCTTATGGGTGGGTGCTTCCTGAAGGCTCAGAGCTTGTAGGCAGGAGGGGTGGGGCTTTGGGCATTGGTCCTCCTCCCACAGGTTTTATCTCAATCATCTTCCTCAGCTCTGTTCATCCAGAAATGGGCCTCGGGCTGTGTTTGCTGGAGGTCTGCCACAGATTGACTGGAAATATCCCCAGCCAGCCTTGAAGTCTTTGATAGCTGGCTTCTAGCTGTCCCAGATAAGAAAGCAGGAAAATAAAACAATATTTTGTCCAGGCCCCAGGAGGCAGGAAGGGTCACTGTGCCAGGGAAAGGAGGCTGCATATGTTAGAGGTCCAGAGTACTGGGGGTGGGAGGGACAGAATGGGGACTTGGGGGACACAGAAGCAAAGACAGTGTCAGTCTCAGGAAGCCTGGACATGAGGAGGAAAAGCCAGAAGCGTGTGTGTGTGTGTCTGTGTGTCTGTGATGTGTATGTGTGGTGTGTGTGTCTGTGATGTATGTGTGTGTATCTGTGATGTGTATGTGGGGGTGTGATGTGTTTGTGTGTGCTGTATCTGTGATATGTGTGTGTGGTGTGTGTGTCTATGATGTATGTGTGTGTCTGTGGTGTATATGTGTGGTGTGTTTGTGTGTATGTGGTGTGTGTCTGTGATATGTGTGTGTGGGGTGTGATGTGTTTGTGTATTGTATCTGTGATGTGTGTGTGGTCTGTGGTGGAGGACTAGGAGACCTGTGCATGCTGCACACAGCTGAAGTAGACCCCCAGGGGCTGACTAATGACCTTAGCCAGGTCACACCGCCCTTACTTCCTCACTCTTCCCATCTGTGACCTGGGTTCCCCTGTGACCACCTCCTACTTTAAGAATCCCTGCTGTACCAGCCATCCCTTCCTTGCTATGAGGATGGCTTCTGGAACCCTCATGGGTACCAAAATCTTAGATGCACACCCAGCACACTGTGGATGGCATGGAGACGGCCCCTCTGCACCACAGATCAGTGTAGAGCCAGCCCCTTCCGGAGTACTTCTCCAGGGAAGCGCCCACAGGTCTGGACCCTGCCACCTTTGCTCACGGCTGCCCTTAGCTGTGGTGGTATCCCTTCAGTTAGGACACTTCCAGGCTACCCAGATAATCCAGGGTGACCCTGCCTCCAAGCCCTTATTCTAATCGATCTGTGGAGACCTTTATTTCTGAATGAGGCTCCACGTGTTGTGTAGGATAGACACACAGGTCTCCCTGGGGCCACTGTCCTAGTCACCACAACAGGCCCTTCCCTGTCCGGTACAGTCAGTCCAGCAGCCCGAGGGCCAGGTTATCCCCTGCCTCACCTGGCCCAGGAAGCTATGACTTCTTGCCCTGTGGTCTGACCCTGCTTCCCTTCCACCCTCAGTTCTTAACTCTACCCTGGAGTAAACCAAGGCCCAAGGAGAATGAGTGACTGGGCCTTAGGACATGGATAGTCTAGGGTCTTGTCCCGGGAGAGGCAGGTGAGCAGGGCCAGGTGCCACTTGAGTGGTCTCTGCCCCTCAGGGATACCAGAAACAGAGGCATAGGAAACAAACAAGCTATGGAGTAGGTGAACTCTCTCATTCTGGCTCTAAAAGAAGTGCAAGGGGCTCCAGGGGACAGCAGGGGACAGCAGGACCGCTAAGGAGTCATGAGGTAATGTCCAGTGCGCCAAGGAGACCCAAGGCAGGAGCGTTGGAAGGCCTGGCTGAGCCTGGTGTACTAGAAGAGCCACAGAAGCTTCACCAGGGTGGCTGTAACAGGGTGGGACAGGATCACCAGGACGACAAGGAGATGGACAGGGTCTAGCCACATAGGCTTGAGAATGCCGGTGAGGGTGTAGGACCAGAAAGTGCAATCATCACCGTGGGTGGGCCTCTGTGGAATGTTGGATAAGAACAGAATTAGTTATTTACTTATTAAGCACCTACTATGTTCCCAGCATGGTTATTGCATCTTCTATTGAGTGCCTTCTGTGTACCAGGTACAGGCACATTGCATCTCTTGAGCATCTACTGTCATGGTGTTTGCATTTCTCTTGGATACTGGCCCCGCAGAGGTATCCATTCAGCCATGTAGCCCTCCTCCCTCTCCTTCCACTGCCCACCCAGAGCCCCCTGCCAGGTATCCGGGCTTCCAGCTGCACCCCAGGGCTGGCATGATGTCACTTGTCCATGGGCGGGCAAGACAGACAGTTTTCTTCTGTAGGTCCCTCCCAACCTCAGGTCTCTTTTCACCGTTCTGCGGCAGAATGATGTCACTTGTTAGAGAACAATGGTCCCTTTGTGGATCCAGAGGGGCCCAAGGCTGGGCCCCAGAGCAGGTGCCTCTGGAGTTACACTGGGGGTAGACAAAGGACTTGGCTGCTCCCCTGGGAGCTGCTAGGCCAGCCTTTGCTGATCTCCCTGCCCCCAAAGTGGGGTGTGTTCATTTTCCATGTGGAAAATACAGGAACAAGTGAGAAAACATGGCGAAGTCCACTCTCCCTCCACTTGGCATCTGAGCTGCTTCCTTCCTGTCTTTTTTCCCTTTCCTCGCCCAAACAAACCCCGGCCTCTGTCGCTTTGCCTTAAAGAGATGGACCGGTCCTCATGGGTCCTCATGGCTCTAGCGAGTGCAGTTAATGCCTAGGCACTGGGCCCTGGTCTGCAAGCTCCATTACCTACTGTCTGTCTGGACACTTGGGCCTCCCATTTGGGGCTGTGGGAAGGCTGCAATGGGGTGGCCGGTGTCCGAGGCCTCCTTCAACAACTCCACAGATGTTTTATTCAGACAAAGCCTGTTGCTTCCTCTGCAGGAAGCTAGGCATATCAGGAAGGAAGGCTGGAACGTTCGTGTCTAGGGAGCCTTGTGTTTGGGCAGCGTGAAGAAGCCATGGGAGTGGTTCAGTGGCTAGGTTGGTTTCAGTGCTGTGTGTGCCTTGGTCTGAAGCACACTGTCCATTCCTGTGGTGTAATCACTCCAGTGTCCTCAAGCCACAGCCACTGAACACTGCCTGGAAAATGTTCTATTCTGTAATATTTTCACAGTACACACATAGATGTAAATGATGACAAGTTGATCATAGATTTCCAGTCATGGTGTCTTACACTTTTAATCCTGCTACACAGGAGGTAGAAGCAGGAGGATCAGGAGTTCAAGTTTATCTTTGGCTATATAAAGAACTCAAGGATAACCTGTTCTACATGAGACCCTGCTTCAAAAAGCCAAAACAAAGGTTAGGATTTTAGCAGTTGGTAGAGTGCTGACCTACTGTGTACGATCCCTAGCACTCAGCAGTGTGAATGTGGTGATCCAGACCCATCATTAGGACAATATGGGGACAAGCCTTAGCAGCATAGTAAGCCAGTCTGGAGGAACAGCAAAAGCAATGATTATCTCTCGAATAATTTAATTTAATTTAAATTTCTAATCTAATTTTTAACAATGGTACTGGTAGGTATTGAGTCTGAACTCATGTGTCTGAGTCCTTAGTCCCCGGCTGGTGGCACAGCTTTGGGAGGTTGTGGGACCTTTAGGTGTCGTGTCCCTGGGAGCAGGTGACTAAAGGTTATATGGCCTGGGCTGTCTGCCTCCTGAGTGTGAGGTGAGTGAACCACTTTGTACACAGACCCTCCCATGACAGTCTGAAACCGTGAGCTGTGACAGGCCTCGCAGAGGTCCTTCTCTTAGGTAACAAACACACCGTTCAATCACCAGCTCCTAGGAACCTTCCCATCTATCTCGGGTGGGACAGCCAGCCCTGCGGTGCCGGGGAACTGGGGTCTGGGCGCTGAATCCTGGTTCTGCCTCCTGCTGAAGAAGTAGGTAGCTTCCATGGTTTCTCTGTGCCCCATTTTCCTCTCCTGTGAAGTGGGGCCCCCACCTCCCTCTGAAGCTGTGTTTGAGGTTGTGCATGCTTGGCACTGTGTCCTGCATGTAGTGGGGCCTCCAGAAAGGGTTGCTGCTGTCATGGCTGCCGCTTCCATATTGTCACAGTGTAGCCAAACACCGGCAGGCAGTGGCCGGGCAGCCCAGGGGTTCCAGGCTCACCGGCTAGGTCTGTAACACCCACATCAAGGCTGAGATGAGCTCCTGTACACTCCCAGCCCCCCTCCCCATCCTCTGTCTTGGAGCAGTTAGCCTGCAGAAGGTCTGCTGTGCCCAGAGACTCCTGGAACAGCCTTACAGAGAGACCCACAGGGCAGGGATTGGAAACCTCTGGTCACCTGCCACTAGGAAGCTGGCTCTTCCAAGGCTGGGAGAATGTGCCTGAAAGTAGGTTCCCAGGCTGCAGGTGAGACTTTACCTCGGCCAAAGCTGGACTCCAACCTTGAGAAAAACCCTGAGGTAGTCATTCATCAAACTCATGTCTTCCTTGATCCATAGGTCTGGAAACAGTTGTTGAGGTTATTTGTTAGGTACGAGGCAACAGATACAAACTTCTCACTTAGACACTCAGGACTGGTCAATGGACCCTACCCAGGGTCCATTTTAGTGGATGCCTTTCTTTTTTAAAAAATATTTATTTTTATTTTATATACATTGATGTTTTGCCTGCACTTACGTCTGTATGAGGGTGTCGGGTCCCCTGGAACAGGAGTTACAGACAGTTGTAAGCTGTCATGTGGGTGCTGGGAATTGAATCCAGGTCTTCTGGAAGAGTATCAGTACTCTTAACTACTGAGCCGTCTTTTCAGCCCCATGGATATGTTTCTTAGCTCTTGGGCTCTTGCTTGTGAAGAAGGCTGTGCCCCCAGCCTGTACTGAACTGTCCTTTAAGAGTTAGCAGTGACCTGCTGCTTGGGCCAGTGCATTGCTTGGATCCAAAGTGCTCATCATCCTGTTTAACTCATGCATTCATCACGTATGTGGGACTCACTACACAGGAGAGCCTTAGGGGAGTGGCTCGTCCCCAGCAACAGTCTCCTGCCCCTAGAAAGGAAGATACTGCAGCAGATGTTACAAGGAGTCTGGGCTGGGATGTGGCTCAGTGGCTTGAGTGTGCTTGTCTAGACATGCTCTAAGCCCTGAGTTCGATTCCCAGCACTGCACAAACTAGGTGTGGTGTCATGTGCCTGCCATCCCAGCACTTACATGGGTTCAGTCATTCTTGGCTATAATGAATTTGGGGCTAGCCTGGGATACCTGAGACACTGCCTCAAAAGAAACAAAAAGGAGGAAAGGAAAGGAAACAAAGTTTGTGAAGAAGTGTTTTTGTTTTACAAGCTCTGATCTGGTGTTTCCTGCTGACTTTCTTGGTTGAGAGAAAACGGGGTGTAGGTAAAACCAGTCAAATTGGGTTCAGGACCTGGTTCTCCTTTCGCTCAGTTCTGTTTGATCCTGACTTTGTTACTATGGTCAGGTCTGCTTCAGTTTCCTTGAGATGCACTTGGAGGATGGCAGTGGGGCCACCGGTGGCCCCATAGCAGACTATATGAGTCCTCTTGCTCCACTGGGGCCACAGTGACAGGCAGACTGGACAGCTTGCATTTCTCAGTCAAGCTGTTTTCAGCTGACCCAGTGGCTCTCTACAGAGTTAGCCCTACAAACTGCATGAGTCTGGGCTGCCGTGCACCACGCCTGTCTAAGAGGTGGAGCCAGAGGCTGAAGTGATTTAACAGGTGGGGAGACGTCCTAACTGTGGTGTCTCAGCTGACCGTGACCTAAGTGGATGACCCTTAGACCCTTGCAGTGGCCCCATGAGGTGGCATCTTAGTAACTGTTCTCAAAGTTGTAGCAAAATCCCTGACCCAAGCAAATTAAGGAAGGAAGTGTTTCTTCAGCCTCATAGTTGGAGCGTGCAGTCCGTCATGGTGAGAAGGCATGGCGGCAGGAGCAAGAGGCAGCTGCTCACACTCCATCCAGTCAGGGAGCAGAGATGGTTGCTGGTTCTTCAGTCGCTTTCTCCTTTTTGCTCAGTCTGGGACCACAGCCCGTGGAGTGTACCTCCCACAGTAGAGATGGACCTTCCCTCTTCAGGTAACCCAGTCTAGAAGCCCCTCACAGACACATCCAGAGATGTGTCCCTTAGACGACTCGGGATCCTGACATGCTGACCATCACTTTTGGCTGTCACAGGTGGTTAAGAATCTTGTTGGCCTCACTTTACAAATGATTAAATTGAGGCCCAGAAAGGGTGACTCCCAGAGTTCCATAGTTCTCACCTGTGCAGGCTCCTTCTGTCCCTTCACCCGACGGTCTGAGTGGATTGAGGTCTCATGTACCTTTCCTCACAGGCTCCATGCTGCCCAGGTTCGACCTGTGGGGCTGCTCACACTGGGGCTAGATGATTCTGATCTTGGGGTGTCCTGCACGTTGCATGCTGACTGTGATTCAGGGTCTCTGTCTACCAGATGCTGGTGGCATATCCATCTAACCTCAGGGTCTTATGTTCTTTGTAGCCCAGGCTGGCCTTGACCTCATAGTAATCCTTCCGCTTTGGGACTACAGGTGTGTGCCACCATACCTAGCTCTTACCCCCAGTTTTGGCAGCCACAGGTTTCCCCAGACATTACCAGATCTGGAAGGGGGAAATGACCTGTCTGAGAACCATTGTTGTGGACCTGCGGAGTCCCATGTAGGAGCTGGCAGATGAGGGTTCCAGTCCCTGCTAGGCTCTGGCTGGCCCCATAGCCTCAGTTTGCTGACCCTGAGCAAGGGCATAGCTTTTTTGCCATGGACTTGGGAACATCCTGACTTTTATTCTAAAGAACCTGATTTCTAGTATCATTTGGGGTGAGTCTCTCTGGAAAAGTAATTTTCTCCACCTAGAAGTAGAGCCATGATGTTCAACCTAGAACACTGTCATGATAATGACATGCTGGTTCCAGAGCCCAAAGAGAGCGGGAGACTTAACCAAAACTCATACAGCAATGAGTGTGGCTTTTATCACTAGTCTCTTCACGGACGTGTGCCCTTCATGTCACACAGGAGGCTGACAAGCCCAACCCCAACATTACAAATGCCGTTAACACTCCGTGAGACCTCACTTTTTGGCTTTGGGGTTTCACATGTAAACATTTGCCTTTGTGAGTGACTCCCTGGCAGCTTCCACACCTCCTGCCAGCTCTCCCGCAGGGCCTCTGGGCAGCTCCAGACCGCATCTGCTCCGTATCTTGGAACTTAGTCTTTTCTTCAAGATATTTGCCTTTTACTATGGAGAGAGAACTGAGTGGATTCAGGGACCACGTTGAGGCAGCTGCCTTCTCCACCCTCAGCAGGCATCCTGGCAGGAAGAGCCAGGAAGGTTCTGGAACCTCTGGTGCTGGGTTTGAAGAGTGGCCCACATGGTAATGAATAAATGGTTTTATTATCCATAAAGATTTTAAGTGAGCCCCAGGAGCCAGAGCAAGCACTGCTCCAGGTGGGACTGGGGCCTACTGCATTATCATGTCTGACCGGTTCAGCACAGTGGGCCACTGTGGAGCTCCTGCTGGGACAGCCCTGTGGTCTGCTATGTCGGAACTGAAGATGAAATGCACTTGCTGGAATCTACCCTTTTCCCTGTCAGAGTGCTGTTTCTGGGGCTCATTTTCCCATCTGCAGCTGGGTGCTCCTGGGGTGGCCATTGAAGTATCTTCAGTGAGCCAGCTCAGGGTCCAATCCCTACTCTCCTTGTTTATGAGCTTGAGCCAGATTTTGAGCAAGCCTCAGTTTCCCCATCTGTAAAGGCAACCTTGGTTCTGAGTGGAGAGTTTGAGCTGCCAGCATGGACCCAGTGTGTATGAATGCTGAGAATCAGGTGTCACTCCCACAGGACTCCACCTACCCTGCACCCCTCTCCCAGGCTCTGGGCTAGGCCTTTGCAAGGTTCCCCACACACTCCTTGACAACAGCACACAGGACAGAGGGCCCCTGGCATTGCAAGGCTCAACCTACTTAAAAAGTACTCTTTGACCAGCAAAATGACCCACTCTCAGCGTCCGGGCCAGGAGAAAAGTGAAGAGCAAGGACCACCTGTTCACTCTACCCCCTTCCCATTCCTCCCTGACTGTCTGATGATCAGAGTGTGCTTATAGGGCTCTTCCAGCCATGGCCAATGAGGAAGGGCAGCAGGGCAGTTAAGCAGTAGAATTTCTATACCCGGCGGGGGCAGAGTGGTAGCAGATGTGTCTGCACCTATGCTGAAGCTCTCTTCTGTGCTCAGGAGTAGAGATGAGCCCTTTAGGGGAGGGATGGGAACAGGTAGGGCCTCTTAGAGCCCCACAGAACACAGTGTACAGTGCTGGGTGGGTCTCAGAATATGCCTGTGTAGCAAGACCTACAGATGCGGATGCTCCCATTTCTGGAAGGAGAATGCTCTGGTTTTAGTTTTAAATTGTTTGAGGCCACACAATTTGATGAGGTCACAACATGGTTTGAGGGCCCGGAGTTCCATCAGGAGAGGAGACTGGTCACAGGTGACATCGGTGCAGGAGGTGCCGCTCTCCCCGCCACAAACAGGCCATCGACAAATAGATTGGAACCTTGTGAACAAATGAACAGAGGATACAATGGCCTTACCCCTGTTCTGGTCACAGCTGCTTCAGTCCCTTTTCCCAATTCTGTCTAGGAATTCCTTACTTATTTCTTTGAGTTGATCTGCAGCTCGCTATGCAGACCAGGCTAGTCCCAAACTTGAGATGATCCTCCTGCCCCTGCCTCCCAGGAGCTAAGATGTCAGGTGCTCATCAGCGTAACCGCACCTGACTTTGGCTCTTTTTTTGGACCACAGAGCAGTTTGGAGGAGTGTTGGCCATTCCTGTGGTATCACTTAGAAAATGATAGTGAATGAATGAATGCAGTCGCAGATTTTCCTGTGCAGGACTGTGGTTCAGAGGAATTGTGCTTTCTTCCTGGAAATGTGGTTGGTGAGGCAGAGCCCTAGAAGATACAGTGGCCAGGTTGACTGAACTAAGAACAGTTGGGGACTTTTGTGAAGCATATCCAGGGGGTGTCTGGGAGGGGCTTCCACAGAGGGTTGACTGAGAAGAGAGTTCTGTCCTGGATGTGGTGGCACCAACACGGGGCTGGGGCCATAGACTGGATGAAAAGGAAAGGAGAATGTGAACTGAGCTGTGACATTCCCCAACTGTCTGCTGCTCAGCTGAGGTGTGCGAGCAGCTGCCGCACACACCCTCACTCCTGCCAGGCCACTGTGGAGCTGTCTTTAAATAAATGAGCTGTGCTTCCATGCTGTGATCACTTAGCTGATTACTTCACAACTCCACACAGGCAGATTGCTGAGGAAGAGGGACAGTCCTGTTGGGTAAACACAAGGCCATTGGCGAGGAGGGCGAGAAGTCACAGCTTTGCAGATGTCTGGGTTCCTCCTGGGGTAACAGGTTCTGAGGCCTACAGTGTCTACCATGTAGCATGTGAGGAGCATGGGATTGAAGGGTTGGAAAAAGAGAAGGGACCTCCAGGTTCCACCTACACCTCCCACAAAGCCCAGATTAGGATGCCCCTTAGAGAACCTTTCTAGAGTGGAAAGAGGAAGTGGGAAGTGGAAAGCCCACAACACACTGCTAGCCGTCCCTCCATCAGGCAGGAGTTGGAAGGCATGAGGGGCTTAAGCAGAGGGTCCCTGGCAGCTCTCTAGCCCTAGAGACCCAAGGCTTTGGACAGGCCCAGACCTTATTCCTCGCTGCCTACTGGATGTTCTATAGAATCTAGTAGAAAACTCTCCTACCTAACAAACACAGTAAAGTTAACAGGATGCAAAATCAATTAAAACAATCAGTAGGCTCCGAGTCTACCAACAGTGTACTCTCAGAGAAAGACAAATAACTCCAGAAATTCATTATGTAGGAATACACCTAATCGAAGAAGAGAAAGGCCCCTACAGTGAAAAATTCACGGCACTGAGAAGGGAAATCAAATACAATACTAAATGATAGAAAGACCCACATGCTTCTGGACCAGCAGAAGTAATATTGTAAAAATGGCTGCACTACCAAAATTGATCCACAGATTTGATGGAATACTTATCTGAATTCCAGTGTCTTGTTTCACAGATTTAAGAAAAAAACAACACAGTGCAAGAATTCATATGGAACCAGGGGAGACCACAATAGGCACAGCAATCCTTAGGAGTAAGAACATCCATGAATGGAGGTGTTAACAGTCTGACCTCATTATACCTCAGAGCTATAATGACAAAGGCAGCCTGGTACGGGCATAAAAATAGACAGGTAGACCAGTAGGACAGAACACAGGACCCGGAAATGAACCGACAAAGCTGTACCCACATGATTTGACAAAAGAGGCAAATATATATATTGGGGAAAAAAGAGTCAGCCAATAAACTTGCTGGTAAAACTGGATATCCACCTGCAGAAGAATGAAATTATATCTGTGTTTTTAAAAATTGTACAAAAATGAATTCAAAGTAGATCAAAAGCATTGGAAACCTGAAATGCAGAAACGTCTAGAAAAAAAAAAAACCCCAGAGGAACACTCTTCAAGACGTTAGGGTTGGTGAGAACTTTCTGAGCAGAACATCAACAACACAGGAACCAAGTGTCAACAGATGGGACTGCAGCAAACAGAACTACCAGCAGGGCAGACAGCCCACGGGATGGGAGAAAAGTTTCACCAGTCACATTTCAGACAAGGAGCAAATATCCAGAATTTGCAGAGTTTCAGAACGTCATGCCAAGGAGATAAAACTGCCAATCAACAAATGGGCTACAGCATTAGAGAGGCAATTTTCAAAAGAAGAAGAGGGAAAGGAGGACCTACAGACAGACAGACAGACAGACAAATGGCCAGTAACTATTTTTCAATATCCCTAGTCATCAAGGAAATTCAAAGTAAAACTACTTTGAGATACCACCTAGCCCAGTCAGGCATAAAGAAAGCCCAGGTTTGAGGTGGTGCCCACCGTGCTGGGCCCAGTAGGCCCCTACTGCTTCCAACTTGGTGTCAGGGTTTCTTTCTCTGGGGCTGGGCAGCTGGCTCCAGGCTATTCATACCCAAGAAGACAGTCGATGAATTCACCATCCAGGCCTCTGACTGGCTGACTCTGTGGCCAGGCAGGTGAAGAACCCTTCACATCAGCCAGAGCTGATGTCACCTCAGGAAGCAGACAGCAAGGAGTGGGGTGGGCCCTTCCTCTCAATGATCTGAGGTCCTGCTTCGCTTATCCTTGGGAAGGTCTGGGGAGTAGGGACAGTACCTTCTCCCTGATATCTGAGGATCAAGTTGACACCCTCACCTCACATCAGACTGTGAACATGGGTGCAGGTTTGAGTTGCAGCTCTGCGACCTTCAGCAGGTTGATTTGGCCCTTTTTGCCTCCCCTTCCTCATTGAAGAGAGTGGCAGTAGGATCACATGGGGTGCCCTAAAGATGATGATCCAAGGTGTCTGGAAAGCTATTTAGTGCCACAGGGAACTCCCCCCAACACCGTTACTATGGCAATATAGTGATGGTGGGGAGGGAGACGGTTGTGACTTTAGTTTGCAAAGGAAACACATGTACTAGCTCCTGCCTGCATCCAACTGCCTTTAATCCATGTAACTCCACTAGACACAGGCATGGAGGGCTCAGGGCAAGCTCTGCTCTCTCCGTTTGCAAGTCACTGAGAGTGCCCAAGGATCCCTGGCAGTGTTAGGTGCATGGTGGCTATTCCAACTGCCCAGGCTGGTCTGGGACTGGGGCAGGTGGCTGCTGCTGTACACGGTGCTGGTTCTTGGTGCATCCTGAACCCCCTAGGGTGGCGACATAGGTTGAACACACTCCAGCGTAAAGACTGATCCAGGATCAAGTCCCACATAGGCAGCCTGACACCCTGTGGACAAATCCTGTCCTTCACCTCCTCATCCACGAGATGCCTCTGAAGGTTGTCAGGGAGACACAGGAGATGGGTGTGAAGGGATCTCCTAGGGGGAAGTGAGAGTCTGAGATAGTCTTTTTCAGTTCTTCCTCAGGGTGTCAGGGATAGGAAGGGACCCCTCCCACACTGAGTGTCTCAATTGAGCAATGCTGTCACAGTTAGCCCCCTTCATTTTTCTCATCTGGAACTTTCCCATAAGTCTTTGCTGAAGCCCTTGGTCTGTGGAAAGCTATGTCATTCAGAAAGAACAGCAGAGAAGGGCCTTTAAAGAACAATTGTTCAGCCTTCATTTTAACGCAGGACATCTCAGAGCCTTTATTGTACAGCTCTGCACCGGCTCCCTCTGGAGACTGCCTGAAGCTTTCCATGCTCCTGAGACCTTAGCGGAGGAAGCTGCTGTAGTTGTGTCCACTGGCTTGAGTGGGCATGTCCTACAGCAGTGGCAGTGAGTGCCTACGTCACAGTGAGGTGTCCTTTTTCAAGGTCGCTAATGTGGGTAGACACCTGCATCCAAGATGCAATATTTGTTAATGTGCATTGGTCCTGAGTGTGATGGTAATCACCTGTGCTCTCAGCACCTGGGATGCTGATGCAGGAGGATTCCAAGTGTGGGGCCAGCCTGGGTCGTTTAGCAAGACATGTCTCAAAAGCAAACCAAAATGAAACAAACCCAGAGTGCAAATGCGTCTGGCTGTGCAGGCTGTCTTGTGTAACACTGTAGGAGCTGCTCCTGCTACCTTTCCCCTTCTTAGCTAGCTCACTGGAGTCCATCGAAAGTCTGTTCTGCAAGCCGTATGAAGTAAACCTTACACATGCCCTTCCCTGTTTTCACTGGGCAGAGGGAAATATCTGTGCAGTTGTATGTTTCATACATTCTCAGAACAGACAAGGTGGGCAGGCCTGAAAGGGCCCCAAGATTACGGAAGAGAAAACTTCTGCCATCTCTCTGGGCAAGCTGATGCCCAGAGAATGAGGTGACTCAGCCAGAGTCACATGACCCCTTTTTAATAGACCCCAAGCCCCCTATTTGGGATTGAACTGTGGCAACTGAACTGTGAGGCTTGTGCCCAGGTGGCCTCCGTCATAAGTGAGCAGAGGTTTTCTGAGTCAAGCAAACCTATAGAGTTTAATTAGTGAGACTGCCATAGGGCCTGGCAGCCAGGTGTGTTTACCACACTTAGGGGCTGAAGAGCTGTATAGGGACAGCGGTGAGAGTGGGACCTATCAATCTCCCCATGCTGAGAGAGAGGCAAGAAAGCAGACGGGGATGCTCTGCAGCCACATGACTGCACAAGGTCAGTCCCTTTGTTGTTTTTCAAGGTTGGCAATTTTGTCCTTAGTATTATCAGTTTGTTAAAGCAGAATCATGCCCAGGGACCCTAGAGCCAGCAGTTTACTCTGTGCTGTGACAGACCAAGACACTTGAAGGTCTGTTCTGTCCCCAGCACAGAGACCCTGGGAGTGAGGGGCCTTGGAGGTCTCGGGCTCAGAGAGGGGAGGCAGCCAAGCAGTGTGGTGGGTGAGGGTGTACATCTTAGCTCACATTCCTTCCCTCTCTCTCCATCCCCTCCCTCTCTCCTATCTTAGACTCTCACTCTGGGCCTGAACTCATTACTCTGAGGAGGGTGACCTTGGACTCCACACCTGCTTCCACCTCTGTCTGTGGCCCTGGGGAGTCAGGCATGCTCCGTGCACCACATTCGGCTTATGTGGCTCACATTTGAGCTCAGGGCTTTGAGTGTATTGAGCAAAGTAGTCTACCAGCTGAGCTACATCCCCAGCCTCCTGCCTCAGTCTCTTCCTAGGTCAGACACACAAACATGTATAGGTCGGTGGAAAGGTCCAAAGCCAAGGTGACTCCGGCATGCTGGGTCATCGTTCGCCAACCACCTTCTAATCCTGGCTAGCCTGCCCCACCTGATAGGTGCCACACAGCCCTGGGGAGCATCCCTTGCCATACCCTGACTACACACGGCATTTGCTTGTGATGATCCCAGTCCATCTTCCTACCCTTTATACACGCCAGTGTCAGCTCCTGACAGGGACACACTTTGAAGGCTCGGCAGCCATAGGAGGGTCTTGGACTGCTCTGTGGGGACTGGGCCTGACTGCAGTGGCTCTGAAGGATGCAGCCTCTGGGTCTGGTGCCTTCCGCTGCGGGGATGGCTGTGGGCGACTCCAGTAGCAGCGGCTGCCGCCTGTTTTTCCTGCTGTCTTCACACTGTTCAGATTTCCTTCCCACTCTCCAGGCTAAAGTATCGACGCCAGACGTGTGACTAATTAGCACCTCTTAATTGGGGAAATAAGACCTTTTAGATGCTGTGGAAGTGGCAGCGGCTGTCTGACAGGTGTCGATGCCGGAAGAGGACAGAGAGAGCATTTCCTGCCTGGGCAGCATCCTTTTCACTATGCCCTCTGAGTTTCCCAAGGAGAGTCAGACAGCGGTTACAGCCCAGCCAAGATGATGGTGGCTAGTACGTATTGATCGTCTACCGTGTGCCCAACACTACACGGTGCTCTGGTGGTCTTTAATTCTACCTTTTGTCATACCACTGGACAGGCTCAGAGGGGCCAAGTGACCTGCCCAAGGTCACACAGCAGGCAGACTGCAGAATCTTGGTGGAACTCATAGCAAAACCACAGAGCCATCCCAGAGCTGTGGGCTCTATGGTCATCCTGTGCTGAGTACAGGAGCCACACTATGGGGAGGGACCACGAGTCCCTGGTGTGTCTGCCCTGTGCTGTGGCTTTTTATGCTGCCTTTCACACATTCTCATGCAGTCTCTCCTAGGTAGACATCAAGGCCCAGAGACATGGCATGGATCACCCAGACCACATGGCAGCGGACTGGGTCTGGCTGGCTCTGAGTCCCCACATCTGCCCTTCCAAGCCGGGCTTGGTATTTCTGATCCCATCCCCACAGAGTAGAAGAGATAAGTGAGTCTGGGGTGAGCCTGGCCTATCTCCGTGGGTCTGCCTGAAGCTCTCTATGAGGCCAGAGAAAACCAAGTTTCAGTTTCTGCCTCCACTGCCCCATTCGCACCGCTGGTCCCTGCCCTCATTTGTGTGCCAACACTGGGAGATGGCTGGGACTTTGATAACAGGACGTAGAGTCGCGCCCATTGCTGCCCTTCCCAGCCTGTGTTTCTGAGGATGTGACCATACCCAGTAACTGAATCACAGAAGCAGGGGGGATGAATGGACAGGGACATCCGCTAAGGCACCTGTGAGCTAATCATGAGCCATGGCATGGAACCAGGTCCAGCTGGTCAATTTTTTTGTTTCTGTTTTCTTTCTGCTCTGTGACAGGTATTAACTCTTTCGTCTGTCTCAAGTGAGGGCCGTTCAAAGTAAGGGAAATCCTGTCTGCTACTTCCTGGGACACTTATCCTCCTACAAGGACCTCCCCAGTTTCTAACAGTGAAGAATATATGTGGGAGAGGCTCAGTGACTTCTGCCTTAGACTACCGAGCTAAAACGACTCAGCTACCACAGCTGGGTCTAAAACTCAGCTCTGTTTCCCTGAGAAGCTCCTGGCCTTACGTGCGCCAGTGGATGGCTTAGTCCACATTCAGTGCGTACTGGCTTGTTTTCTAAATCCTTGCCTCAAACACTGCTTTGTACGTGTCAGTTAAGACTGGTCTGTGGTGCAGTGACAAACATCCCCCAAGCTTTAGCGGCTCTAAACAGAAACAAGCTTCTTGGGTACCCTGTGCATAGACAGTGGTTGTGACTATGTCCTGTGTCATGGTTGAGAGAACAGCCGCATGATTGACAGAAATACGCAGGAACTGGGACAGTTTCTGCCTGGAAATAAGTGACATCATCACCCCCACTTAAGTTTCATTGAGTCACGTGACCTTACGTAGGGCAATGGTCCCAGTGAGATCTTTATTGACTAGCTTGTTAGGGTCACTCAGAAGTGGTCCAACCTTGCTTCCTCGTGACAGGGCCAGTCTGTGGTTGAGGTCTACCCTGTTCTCCCCGGCTTGTCAGGGACCAGGTCAGACATGCACAGCTCCTGAACTCTATATCTTCCTTCATTTATTTTCTTCTGTCAGTTCATTCCCAGAGGTGAGCTGATCACTCTGTGACAGAGAAATCCAGACATCAGTGAGGGTGCTCAGGCCTGGGTTCACCCACTTCATGTCTTTCCTCCCACCCATGTCCACTCTCTGCATTCACCCATGTCAGCTCCTAATCCAGCCCTTGAGCTCTCTTGACTTTTGTCTACCAAGCATTCTGTGCGGCTTGTCACTTGCCTCTGAGATAGGATCCACACACTTCTGCTTCCTGGTGACACCAGGAGGGTTCAGAGTTCTCAGGGTGCTGTGTCAAGGCCCCTCTCTGAATGGCCCTGGAAAGGCCTGGGGAAAGATGGAGGCTCAGCCAGCTGTTGACTTCTGGAGGAGCTCTGATTGCTGGGGAGACTCTAGGAGTAGAAGGGCATGTACGATGGGGGTGGAGGACAAACCTCCAACCAGAGACAGGCTTGGCCTTGAGTGCTGACTCTACGGCCCGCTTGCAGTGTGGCCTTGAGTACACTGCACAGGCTCCCCAGCCTCGTCCTCTGCAAGAGCAGCTCTCCACACGTCTGTATCCAGGGGGTATAGGCGAGAGCAGACAGCAGGATCATCTCTGCTAACAAATGCCTTGGCAAGGGAGTGTACCTTCTTCTTGGGGCTGGGAGGGGAGTTAATAGACAACAGGAGAAAGAGAAGGCAAAAATGTGGCCAACAGAGAGCCTGGAAAGCTTGGTGGGGATGGAGCGGTGGAGTCATGGGGGGGGGGACATTTCAGCGTGGGGACTGCTAGTGAGACCATGCTGTGGGGGGCTGTGCTTATGGCCAGGGGTTGGTGAATGAGAAGAGCTGGGAGCCAACAGAATGCCAGACAAGCCACTGTGTGTGATAAATTCCCATGCCCTCCATGGCTTCCAACAAGACACTGTAGTTGTCTCAAAGTGTCTGGTTAAGAATCCAGTCACAGTTTATCTGGGTGGTCTGCTGATGTCACAGACTGTGTCACATGGCTGCCTTCCCATGCAGAGGGTCTTCCCCACTGGTAAAGTTCAGCTGCCCTGGGAGAAACATTCAGGACTAGCCCAGGACCTCCCTTGATGTTCCTGCCCGTGGGTCTGTCTCAGAAGGCTGTGTACTTATTGACCCAGCAAGGACACTGTAATGCAAGACAACAAGGTTGAGTCACACCCTGTGCCACACAGTGTAATCGTGGGGACATATTGGGATTCACCATACACAGTCATGGGCTGGTGTATGAGACAGGGAATTGGGAGAAGTGAACAAGTCTTGGTAGGACCAGATGATGCTGTCTTCTGTGAGGACGTGGCCGTGTGGGAAGTTGGAATGGTGGCCTCTCCTTCAAGCCCTTCCTAGGGTGTCCAGGACTCCAGGAGTAAACTGTCCTTGCATCTCGGTGGTTTCTGACAGTCATAATGGAAACTCAGGTTTCTTCTAGGTGAGGTGGGAGCCAGGCCTGGCTGTGTACACTTGCAATCCCAGCACCTGCAGGTCAGTAGTTCTGGGCCATCCTGGGCTACATAGATAGTTCCAGGCCAGCCTGGGCAAGATGAGGTCTTTTCTTTTCAAACTGCTTTGTGGCTAGATCTAGATTTATATTTTACAGTAACTTGAGCTGGGTGTGACTCCATGGGGAGCACACTACCCCAGCATGTTATAGGCCTTGGGTTCTATCCTCAGTTTTGTAAGGCCAAAAATAACCAACCTTAAAACTAAATTTGACTGTTCAGATTTTGGGGGTGCCTCCTTTATAGCTGCCCCAGTCTCTCTGGAGCCATCTGGAGATGGTAGTTATTTAAAGAGATAGTATGTAAAACTGGGTTTCCATTTTCCCGTAAATGTGGCCCAGGGCTCTCATTTAGATGCAGGTTCTAAGGCAATCCTGCCACGCCTGTGCTTATGGTTGTCTGGGCATGAACCAGATCACAGCTCTGCTCTGCACAGCTCTGTGGCCCTGGGTGAGACTCATGTTCTCTTCTTGAGCCCCAAGTTTTCCTATCTAAAAATAGTAGGGTGGGGAAGGTGTGGTGGGTGCATGGTAGGCAGCTTTTGGAGACCAAGCAAGCACTGGGCTAGACCCTCCTCAGCTGTACCACCGTGGCACACCACCCACATGAGAACCCTGGCGAGGGCATGTGCACTGCAGCAGCTCCTGGTTGCCTAGCAACAGGAAGTCCTCAGTGGTGGGTGTTCTGATTTACGAGAATATTTTACCCCCTGGTTACATTAGCAGTCAGGCACTCAGTAGGCAAGCAGGCAGCGTGTACCGTGGGTGCTTGGCACCTTCCCTTTGCCTGGATCAGCTTCCTGAGGGTCTGTCTTCGAAGTGTCTTTTGGGCCCATGAGGTCTGAGGTGAGCAGAGTGTCGCCCTACAAGGGGACAGTGGATATGAAGTCTAGGACACTCTTCCAACACAGACAGGGAGGTCTGTCACAGCTGTTTTTCCAGAACGTCTTTTATTTATTCTTTGACAGTTTTTTTTTAAATGTATTTATTATGTACACAGTGTTCAGCCTCCATGTATGCCTGCAGGCCAGAAGAGGGCACCAGATCTCATTACTGATGGTTGTGAGCCACCATGTGGTTGCTGGGAATTGAACTCAGGACCTCCGGAAGAGCAGTCAGTGCTCTTAACCTCTGAGCCATCTCTTCAGCCCCCTCTTTGATAGTTTTATACATTTATCTTGAACGTACCCCAAATCCTCCACTCCTTCCCCACCTCTACTTTGTTTTCCTCCTGACTTCATGTTCTCTCTCTCTCTCTTCCTTCCTTTTTCTTTTCCTTTTTTTTTTTAATAATTAATGAGCTGAGTACGGTTTGTGCTGCCCTGGGAGTGTTGGCTGTCCTTGCTGGACAATACAGTGTAGCGCTGTGGGTGCCCTGCGGTCTGTGGAGTACTATAGTGACAGTGGAAAGGAGGCTGCCCGTGTCCTGTGCTGAGGCCCATCTGCATCTTTTCATGCTTTCCCGGTCCAGACCCAGGTCAAGATGCAGGGGCAACAGTGGTTACGACAGGAATCCCCCTGCCTCTGGCACATCCTACTGGTAGACACCCAGACGGTGTAAAGGGTTAGATGGGTAGATAGCAGCCCTGTGGGTCACCAGTTCTGCTGGCAGGGGACAGACTTGGGGTTTAAGCTACCTTTGACTTGGAAGGGAGGCCTGTCCATTATGGGAATGTCCACTTTGAAGGGAACCGACAGGGCACTGTGAAATGCTTCCCCCTGCATATCCTGTTCCACCCTGCATGAAATGACCTTAAGTGTCTGGTGCCCTGGGAGATGCTGGGGTCCATTTGCCCGCTTCCAGCCCTCCTCTGCTAGGTGCTGCCTGGGTCCAGACACCATCACCTGCCTTGACTGTCCTGTGCCCTAGCACAGGCATGCCCTGCCCCACAGTGTCCACTCAGTCTTGACTGCAGGGCATGTTGGAGTTTACTGTGGTTCTGCCACGTGTGAGCTCTGTGGCCATGGGCAAGTGAATTAACCTGTATGAATCTTGAGTTCCTATCTACACTGTGGTGTGTAACAGTACTTATATTACAGAGTGTGTTGGGGAATTCCCTTCTCCCCGTCCCTCCCTACTTCTCTCCTGCCCTCCCTCCCCCAGGAGGCTCAGAGTCCCACACATGAAGTAGATGTCTCTTGGTCTTCCCAACAGGAAGTCAGATCTACTACTAGCCCCATTTTTCAGAGGAGTAAAGCAAGGCTCTAGGACATCAATTGACTCATGTGGAGTCTACTGGCAGGCAGGTGTCTAGGGTTCAAACTTTGTCTGGTTTGCTTTCTGTTGCGGTGTAGATACACCACAACCAAAAGCATCTGGGGAGGAAAAGGTTTATTTGGCTCACACTTCCACATCACTGCTCATCTCTGAAGGAAGTCAGGACAGGAACTCAAGCAGGGCAGGAACCTGGAGGCAGGTGCTGGTGCAGAGGCCATGGAGGGGAGCTGCTGACTGGCTTGCTCCCCATGGTGATGTGGGGTTCGCCTCTGTATGCTGTGAATACCATTGGTTAATAAAGGACTGCTTTGAGCCCATAGCAGAGCAGGGTGGAAAGAGCTAGGTGGGGAAAACTAAACTGAATGCAGGGAGGAAGAAGGGCAGAGTCAGAGAGAAGCCATGGAGCCCCACCAGAGCCAGAAGGAACTTTACCTGGTAGGCCACAGCCACGTGGTGATACACAGATTAATAGAAATGGATTAAATTAATATGTAAGAGCTAGCCAATAAAAAACTAGAGCTAATGGGCCAAGTAGTGATTTAATTAATACAGTTTCTCTGTGGTTATTTCGGGGCTAAGCGGTCAGGAACCAGCAAGTGTCCTCCTTACAACACCATGGCTTGCTCAGACTGCTTTCTTGTGGAAACCAGGACCAGCAGCCCAGGGATGGCACCACCCACAATGGGCTGGGCCTCCCACTTCTGTCACTAATCAAGACTATGCCCTCCAGGTTTGTCTATAGACAATCTCATGGAGGCGGTTCCTCAGTTACAGTTCCCTCTTCCCTGGTGACTCTAGTTTGTGTCAAGTTGATAAAGACAAGTGTGTTGTGTGTTGTCCCACCCCTGCCCCCCAGGTGGTTCAGAACCTCTCTCCCCTGGGTCTCCCCACCACAGGCTCCATTAATTAGCCAAATCTGCCAGAGCCCTGTGTGGGTATGACAGTATCTGTGTTGTGTAAAATGCAAGCAGAGTCAGGCTGTGCCACCATAGGAGGCCAGACCCCCAAATTCAGGGGAGAGCCCCCTTTTTGGCACCTGCATCACTCTCAGCCCAGCTTTGACATTCCTTGTGCGGGTGCGGCTGGTTGAGTCCTTCCCGTTAGGGATCCTGGGCCTCTGGAGCCACCTGACAGGCGCAGACCCCCTGAGGCTGGGGCCCAGTGTGGATTCCCTAATTATCAATGGAAGCAGTGCCCCATTGCCTGCCACATTCTATAAATAGGGAGCTGGAGGAAGACTTAAATGCCACCGGCTTGTCTCTGGGCGGGGGAGTTAAAAACAGCTCCTCAGAACCAGCCCTGTGCTGGAGACCGAGGGTAGGGAAAGCAGAGGCCTAGATTGGACCACGTCCATTCCTGTGGGCCAGGCCTTCCCTGGATGGGTCAGTGACTGTGACCCACCCGCAACACATGACCCAACCCACAACAGCAGTACCCAGGGACATTTTTGACAGGGAAAGGTGAGCCCTGGAGACCCCAGCCTGTGCTTCCCCCAGAAAGGAGACAAAAGGCAGCCTCCAGTGTCCCCTGGAAACATCAGGAACCCCGTAACCCTCATAGGCCACATCCCTACCCCTAAAACAAAGTCCTGGGTGGCTTCTGGGCCCTTGGAAACCCAGGCTGGAGAGCTGTGTCCCCCTGCAGTGGATGCACGTGTCCTGCTCCTGAATTCAGAACCTAGCGACACATGTGAGACCTTGCCCAGCTTGTTGTGTCCCGCTGGCTGGAATGCCTTTTGTGGGCAGCATGTGGAAAATAGTAATAAGTAAAATGTGTAACAATTTTAGTAGTTGCTGCTATGTTTAGGTTCAGAACATGAAGCCAAGGGCTCAAAGCTGTGTGGCCAGTGGGTAGCAGAGCCTCTAGCTGGGGTCCCTCAACTGCCACTGCAAGGCTACAGGCTGCTCAAATCATAATCCCCCAAGCCGTGTGTGTGTGTGTGTGTGTGTGTGTGTGTGTGTGTGTGTGTGTGTGTGTGTGTGTCTGTGTCTGTGTCTGTGTGTTGGAACTCAGGGCCTCCTGCCTGCTGCTAGGCAACTCTGAGCTCCACTCCCAACCATGTTTTTTTTGTTTTGTTTTTTTTGGCAAGGCCAGACAGAAACCTGGCCTCTTTATAAGGAAGCATCTGAACTTCAGTCTTCCCAAGTCTGAGCTTGCTACCTCTGTCACCTGGGAGCCCTAGAGAGAGTGTGGTGGGCACCTTGGTTGTCCTCTAACTCTCCTGTCCTGGTGTCTCATTAGTCACTGTCCTAGGAATGAGGACAGGCAATGGAGAATGTATCCCAACCCCTGTCTAGAGCAGAAAATTTGAAGCTTCAAACTTTATTTTTTAAAAATAATTTATTTTTATTTTATGTGCATTGGTGTTTTGCCTGCATGTACGTCTATGTGAAGATGTCAGATCTTGGAGTTACAGACAGTTGTGAGCTGCCACGTGGGTGCTAGGAATCGAACCTAGGTCCTCTGCAAGAGCAATCAGTGTTCTTAACCACCGAGCCATCTCTCTAGCCCCCTCAAATATGATTTTTACTTGAGGAGACAGGCTAGCAGAGGGTCTTATATGTGGGACAGTGGGCAACCAGTTGGTGTTTAGAAATGAGAATCAAGTACAGCGGGGACTGTTTGGGATCCCAGGAGGTGAGTGACCCTGGCCTTCTGCCCACTGAGAGTCTGCTGGATCATTTTCTGCCCCTGTATGCATAGCTTAATTTCCGTGTTTATTTGCACAGAGTAGGTGCTGCGTGTTTGCTTGGAAGTGGGTAGTTTGCTAGCATGTGAAGGGACTGTGGATTGGAGTAGCTGGGAGGGAGGGAGAGGGCAGGGACACAGCCCCTGCTCCTGGACCCTAAATGCTGAGCTGGGGACCTGTGCGGCTTCTCACCTTGATGGCTACAGGGAAGATCAGCCAGAGCCAGACCTAAGTGAGCCCTGGGGCCAGCTGGCATGGGATGGGTGTCAGCCTGGGCCTCCAGCTGCCTGTGAGTGGGAGGGCAGTGTCTTGAAGAGGCTTGTGGGAGTCTGGGAGGCCTTTCCCTCTGTGAGCTGCTGGGGGTTTGTTTTCTGGAAGCTGCTGCTGTCACTGCCGCCACACAGTTCCTAAACTCCTTCCACCTCACTGCAGCCCAGCCTCCCGCGATCCCTACCCGGAGCAACCCAGTTTCTTAAAGCTCTTAGTCAGTCTGTCAGTCTTCCTGCCCCTTAGGCTTGAGAGGCAGTTCCACTGGCCACTGAGCTGAAGCATTTCCTGAGAGTGCCTGTGACTCACTAGCCCCACACTGCCAGCCATTTGAGGTTCTGAGAGGTGAAGTAACTGGCCCAAGGTCACACAGCTTCTAGATCCAGGGAGCTAGGACCAAGGTGTGGATTGGCTATCCCCAAGGAAGCTGTGCACCAGCGCTCACCTTCAAGGCTTTCACAGAAATGCCCTTCCTTCCTTGCTCCTGGAGGTCCCAGGAGCAGAGAGACGCCGTGGAAGGGGCCAGTGAGCACTGATCCCACTCTGCCCTTGACTTTCCTCTCTGCACTTCATCCTGTTGCCCCAAAAGTCAGACCCTGGAGGCCCCCTTCCTGCCTTCTCTGGAACTTGAGGGGCAGTTGCTAATTGGTTGCAGAATTCAGAGGTTGGGCTATGCCCAGGGCCTCCACCCTTAGAATCTCATACTCGTTACTTGCTCTGCCGGTCTCTAGCTCTGGACTCTGTTCTGGTCGGGCCTGTGTTCCACACCTGGAGGAGAAGATATACCATCCTTATAGACAGCCAGGTCAGTGACTACTCAGTGTGGTGATTTGGTGCCTGAACTCATGACCCTCTGCTGTGACTGCCCACTAGGCCTGTGAGCATAGGCCTTGTTTGGTAGCTGTGTAAGATCCACCTGTGGATGTTAAAGCTCATTATCCAGCCAGACCTGCTGACTTTTGGACACTTAGGCTATCCAAGCTTTTCTGTCTAATATGCAGGGGACACCGCCAGTCACCCGTAACACTGCAGAGGGCACCGCCAGTCACCCGTAACACTGTAGGGGGCACCGCCAGTCACCCGTAACACTGCAGGGGGCACCGCCAGTCACCTGTAACACTGCAGGGGGCACCGCCAGTCACCTGTAACACTGCAGGGGATACCACCAGTCATCTATAACACTGCAGAGGACACCACCGGTCATCTATAACACTGCAAAGGCAATGTATAGTTTTAGGGCTGCATGTGGCTGAGGGCACTTGAGTTCGTGACCAGGGCTGGTGAGGTGACTAATGTGACCTATATGAGATGACTAAATACCTGCAGTGTCAGCTGAAACCTCAGTGAGAGCACATGTGAATACACACATGTACCCATATATGCACACATGCAGACAAGCACAGAGAGACGCAGTGCACACATACACATGCACATAGGCCCATGTACATGCACATGTATGTATTTTCATACTTAGTAGTGTATACATTGAAACATATACACATGTGCACAAGCTCCTATATATACAGATATCTGCATACGTGTGCTCATTTAAACTTACACAAGCACACATGGATTATATACATGTTCACATGTATACATATGCTGACACACACGTACACATGCTGATAGGTAGGGAGTAGGGAGACTCATCCCTGTGTCCTGTGGCCAAGGCCTGTGGGCTGCTGAACTGTCCTGACCAGTCATGACCTACCAGCCATGTGACAAGCACACAGAGGCAGGCCATCCCAACTTGAGATCCATGAGAGTATCTGCTGGGTGTTTCCCACAGCCTCTGGAGAACCAGTGGAGCTGGGTAGAGATCAGGGTGGATCCCCCTGTGGGGTCTGATCAGGTCTATGAATACAGGCTGGGGCCTGGATGCAGGAGGAAAGATGGCCATGCAGCTGATTCCCACTGCTCTGGGCTCCTGCTCATCAGCAGAAAACATCCTGGGAAAGGGTGCTCCAGCTGGGCCTTGCTCTGAGCTCAGCCTGCCTCCTGGACCCAGCTGCCCACTGCCCATCGCAGCCCACAGCAGTGAGTGCCCTGGTAGGTGAAGCACCCAGGCTAGCCTTGCCCTGCCTCCCCAGTCACACACTTGCCCATAGCTGAACCTCTTCAAGGCCTGAGTCATGTCACATGCCCTGTTCCAAGTCCTTTGTCCTGTGGCTGTAGATGTCTGTGTGTGGTCTCTCTTTCCTGAGGGCCAGGGGATCTGGGACCCCCCTTCTGCCCCTGCTCTTTTAGACTCCCCCTACCAACCCTGCCATGTCCTTATCTTCCCATACTCATTCCTGTGGAAGTTTTCTCTTTTGTGTCTGTGTGTGCTTCCGTGCAGATGTGAAGGCCAGAGCACAGGTTTTCTCCTGCCGTCTGGGTATTGGAAGTCGAACTCAGGCCGTCAGGCTTAGTGCATTCCCACACAACAGTGAATCAGGCACACTTACGGAATAGCCATGGGATAGTATCTTCTGTCACTCACATGGTTTGCTGGGATTGCCATGAACTTGTGCATATTTGTGTGTGCACATTTATCTATATTAGTATGTGTAAGTTAGGTCCTTGATGGTATTTATGAGCTCTTGTGTGTGTATATACATGTGTGCCCACAGTTTGTAGTCTGTACCTGTGTGTGTATCTTCATTCGAGTATATATTTGTTGTATGTGTGTGTAATGTGTTTTGTAAGTGTGTGTGTGTGTGTGTGTGTGTGTGTGTGTGTGTGTGTGTGTGTTTGGGGTGCTCCAATTTGTGTCTCTCTGTGTGCAGGCGGGTGTCTATGTTTGTGCAGATCAGTTTTGTGAATTAAGGACACTGGAGATAGAGGCACATGGTGACCTTATAATGTGAGTGTCCCTACAAGTCATGGCTGAACCGGTGGTCATGTTATGCCCAGGGAGACATCACTCTCACTTGGATGACTAGGGGTTGGTCCTGAGGCCATGGTGACACACCCAGCTTACTGCTTTCTGATAGGTTCACACTTCTGCGCTGGCTACGATGTCGTTGCCTGACTAGTTGTCCCTTACCCAGAATAAATCAGGAGAGAGTTGACATACAATGTTTGCAAAAGGAGGTCAGGTTTAGCTCACTTGGGCTGTTTTAAGAATCTCTGGGGTGGGGATGAGGAGGCACTGGGGGAGTATATTCCACCTGAGTGGAGACAGTATAGTTTCAGGCTTTTGTGTAACTATTCCTCCCTAAGCTTGGCTTCCTATCACCAGCACAGGAGGCAGAATAGGGCATGGCTCCCTCTCCCTCCCGCTGCCCATGGGCTTCTGTGGGCTTCCCCTTGTCAGCTCAGGCCAGGCTGGGCTGGAACATACAGTGGCCAGGGGATATTCATGGCCTTTTCCACTTCAGATATTTTCTTAAGCTGTGCTTCTCAGCATGTAACTCCAGCGTTAAGTCGAGAGAGCTTTTATAATCTTATCTGATACAGAGCATAGGCCTCATGGGTTCTCAGGGTCCTGGGAGACCCTGAGCCCAGCTGTCGCCTTCCCAAAAGCCTGGTTTGCACACTCAACCCCGAAACCAAACCCTCCTCCTGCAGACCAGCTGCCTGGCGTGAGCCTGTCACTCTGGGAAAAGCTTGTCCCATGGAGACAGAGACAGGGCATCTCTGCCAGAGCCGTCTTACCATCAACCATGTGCTGTGGCGATGGCTTCTCTGCTGTGCAGAACTGAAGTCCAGATCATTTTATAACAAGGTTCCTTCCCCTGCTGCCCTTACAGGGGGTAACCTGGCAGTGTTGGGCATTGAGGGACCTGTGGGTCTTAACTAAATGGTGAATCTGTTAGCATGCTGCTAGTGTTTAAGATGCCTGGGCAGCTGGTCCGCAGACGTGGGTACCACATCCTCTACTGGCCCCTGCTCAGGAGTTTAACAGACACCTCCAACACCCTAAGCACCCCATATCCCATTTTCCAGATGTGGAAACTGAGGTTGCAGAGGGTCATTGTGGCTAGCAGCTGGTAGAGCTGGCTTCGTTCAGGGCTGCTGGGTCACAGAGTCTTGCTTAGAATGGTTATCTTGCTCCATCCAACACATGGGAATATCTGGACAAGTCCATTTCATGTCTGCAATGCAGATGGTTGAGGTTTGGGATCTACTGAGTGTTTGTGAAACTGGATTGTGAACTGGGTTCAGGCCCCCAGAGGTGGCATTATGTCCTTATTTGAAGCCGCAGAGGGTTACAGAGACCATCAGTCTCACACCACTGACTCACCAGGAGATGAAACTGAGGCTCAGAGAAGGGCAGGGTGTGGCTGGAGGTCATCTGGGATGGGAACCCAGTACACATGGGTGTGAAGGTAGAACCACGGAGCTGGTTCTGAGGTTCAGACACACGTGCCTCTGCCCTGGGTATTTCTGTGTCCGTCTCTGACTGACTGGGGCTTGTCCTCCATGTGTCTCTCTCCTCCCCTCCTCTCTCCCTCCTGCATGTTTACTGAGTGCTCATCGCTCTTGCCTTGCTTGGCCCTCAGCTGAGAAGTGGTTACTGAGTCCCAGCAGCGCCTCAGAGCCAAAACAGTTAGGACTGTGAGCACACCTGGGCATCCACCAAACCCAGGATTATGATCCAGCCCTGCCACTTTCTAGACATGTGGCTGATCTGGAGGTCATGAAATCCCTTCTCCGGGTCTTAGTCTCCTTCCCTGTGAAATGGGGCCACATAGGGTCTTGCATCATAGGCTCATTGGGGTGAGGAGTAAGTGAAACCTTTGTGTTCTCAGGTCTAACCTGAGCATTGTTTTAGAGTACTGAGACAGAGCAGATGTCCCCACGCCAGTTGGGTCTATGATGGCACAGCTCCCTACACAGCAGGGGTATAGACTGGCTGGGGGTGAGAGGCAGGCTTCTCGGATTCTTTGGAGCTGCACTGTCAGCTGGTGGCCATTTGGCTTAGGGCTCTTTCTTAGGATATGTGTCAGACACTCCAGAATACATGCAGGGAGGCATGGTGTACTCCCTGTTCCTCCTCACAGTATCAACTTCGTGGTTTGAAAACTCATCCCTTCTCTTTCTCTCTCTCTCTCTCTCTCTTTCTCTCTCTCTCTCTCTCTCTCTCTCTCTCTCTCTATATATATATATATATATATATATATATACACACACACACACACACACACACACACACACACTTACACAGACACATACATACATACACACATGTATGCATTTGTGGAGACATGTATCCCCAACATATTTATTCAATAGCTATTACTTGCCTGGCATTTTCCCAAGGGTTTGGGCTATGGATCTGGAGCAAGCAAAACACTGCCTGAGGGCACACGCAGTCTGGCCAGCCTCCTGTTTGTAACCAAGTTTTATGGCACACACCACTTACTTTCCAGGTGTATTAGTTACTATTCTGTTCCTGTGACATAACACCCAACAGAAGCATCTTGAGGCTCACAACTGGAGTCTGTCATGGCAGCAGGAAGATGAGGCCAGTTGGCACACACAGTCTGGAAGTAGGGAGACACAGATGGATGCTGGCACTCAGCTCACCTCCTCCTTTTTTATTCATGCCGCCATCATGTAGGAATGGGGTCTCCTCACAGACATGTCCAGATCCTAGTTCCTGCCAAGCTGACAATCAGTACTGAACGTCACACTAGCCTTCACTGCCATCTTAATAGTGGCCGAGTCTCTGAACCATTAGTCCAGAGACCCCCAAAATGTGTCGTCTGTTTCTTTGTAGAAGCTTGATAGCCCTGGGGTAGATGAACGAATGAAAAGGGCCCTTTGATTCATTAGCAGGTCAACGTGAAGGAGCGGGGTCCGCTTTATTCAGTTTCATCTCAGGATTCATCTAGAAGGCATGTTAAAAAAAGTCACAGTCAGTACGGAGCATCTCTTAGTGCACTGTCAGCCAATTTGCCATGGAACCTTCTAGATGTTTTCTTTGCTTACACTCACGTGTACTTGTTTGTTCAGACAAAGCCACTGTCCTGGCACATTGTTGCTGAGACCTTTATTCTGAGTTTATGTCACCTAGTGTTCATGGCACGCCTTCTGTGATGGCAGACGTTCCGGGTGCGGTGTCCTTTTCCTCTCGCAGCCTGGCCTCCGTATCTAATGTTGCGTGGTCCCCACCCTCTTCACGGCTCAGGCTGTTGTTCCTGTTTTGCACTGATGGCCAGTCTTGCAGGGAGCGGCTGTGTTTTGGAACCTGGCAAGTGTGCTTGCTCATCTCCCTGAGATGAACTTCTGGAACTAACCCTGTTGATTCAGCTAAACCTGCAGGATTGAAATAGGCAGACATATGTTCTAACTTGTTTGAGCACAAACCTTAGAGGTGTATGCTAGGCACAAGCCTTGGAGAGGGGCTCCAGCCCACTGTGGTCCTGGTGCCTAGTGAGTTGCTGGGCCGAGCCAGTGGGCTTTTAAATCCCAGATTCCTGAGGGGTTCAAAGCCTGTGTCCTTATTAGAACCTCCTGGAGCACTGTGAGAAAGGTGGAGCAAGTGGGTATTGTTTGGAGGTCTGGAGAGAGCTGTGGATCCCACAGATGGAGCCCCTGTCTTCCAAGCCCTGCCTCTCACCCATCTTGGAAACTGAGGGCTACATTCTGCTCAGTTCCCATGCCTCAGTTTCCTTGTCTGGCGGTAAAGTGCAGAGAGAGTGGCTTCTGAGGAGCCTCCTGGGTCTGATGTCTAGGATTTGGTTCCTCTTATTTGGAACTGGCAAAACTGTTGCAGGGATTTGGGTGTTGCTGGCGCTGTCTGACCTAGACCCAACTCTCCTGCCCTCTTTTCCATTGCTTGTATAAGCTTTTTAGTGCCTACTTTTGCTGTTTTTACATTTTTGAGACAGGGTCTTGCAAAGAACTTCTGACTAGCCTAGAACTCACTATGTAGCCCAGACTATGGCAATCCACCCTGTTTCAGTCCCTGAAGTGTTGGGATTACAGGCATGAATCAACCCCACCAAGTTTGTTATGTGTGTTTTCACACATAACAATGTCACCAGGACCACAAGTTATCTTTTGCAGGTTCTTTGTCTCTTACATAAAAGCATTTAATAGGGGATTCATTCTTTTGGGGTTTGAGAGAGGAAATGACAGTGCAGGGGAGGTGGTCTGTGGAAGGGAGATGGGAAAGGAGAGAGGAAGGGCCTGTTTTCTCAGCCAGAGGCCTGGAAGGCAGGACTCAGCATTCAGTCACTGGAAGCTGGGAGTCCTCAGATGGAAGGAGTGTGAGGCTCTGGGCAGGGGAGTTAAGATCTGTGCTGCAGGAGGGAAGGAGCCTCTGGCTTAGCCTCTGTGAGCCCCTGCAGTGAGAGAGGGGCTTCTTCAGGGTGCAGCTGTTGCTTCTGCCTCCTGTCCCCCTTTCAGGCTCTTCCTGTCTCCTTTACCTTCTCCTGAAATGACATTTCCCAGAGGCCTCAGCAGCTGTCTAAGTCAAACCTTTGCAAAGGGCTGCAGTCGTGGCGTTTACTTAACAAGAAGTCGCCATTCCTGTCTCAAAAGAAGGCTCTTGGCAGGTGAGGCCCCCACTGTCTACATCAGGATGCTGTTGGCCACAGATTGTGCCATCTGCACCAGAAGAACATGACAGAGATGTGTTCTGGCCCCAGTGACACCAGGAGGCGGCTGCTTCAGAGGGACCTCTGCTTGCCCAGCCTCACTCCTGTTTAGTGAGCTTGGATAGAGCTGAGACAAGACTCAGTCAATGGGAGGTCTTGCCTTCAAGCAAGCATTGAATGTAATATTTTCTAGAAAGCTTACGTGTTACAAGTTCTCTGGGAAGTGACTGACATAGGGCCTTGCAGCCACGAGAACTGCCAAGAAGGCCATGGCATTGAGGCGGGATGGAGTTAGGGTAGGGCCTGATCTGTAACATCTGCTCAGGGTGGTGCCATGGCCAGTCCTAAGTCCCAGGGAGAATTCAAGGGTTCCAGGCCCTCGAATGTGTCCCATGGCTTGGGTATAAAAATGCAAATATGGTCCAAGCTGGAGCCATCCACCATGGAGCAGCATGTGTGCCATCAGTCCCCTGTGCTACTACGGGCTGGGACAGACATCGGCCTGTGTCAGACACACTGTGCTCAGCAGTGTCTAGGGAAATGCTCAGGAGATGATAATGACAGCCTGTGGCTGAACCTGAGTGGAAAAACAGCCAGCTGCTTAGAAGTCACCGTCCTTGGGACTGGTTATGTGACCGGCACTGCATCCCACACAGTCCCTGGCCACCAAGGAGCATGTGGAAGGACTGACCCACAGAAAATCCCAACCAGAGTCAATCATGCTGTTTCATTTGGGTGATGGATTGTGTAAAAATGGTCCCTGGGATTTGTGTGTGTGTGTGTGTGTGTGTGTGTGTGTGTGTGAGTGAGTGAGTGAGTGCGTGTATGTAGTCCTGACAGAGACTCTACCACTGAGCCCCCTCACCCCAAACCCCCATTATAACTCCTTTGCAACGGAGGTGGGCCCGAACTGAGACCACCTGGGCAGGCTGTTCCTTGTATATTCTGTCGCTGGGCTGTAAGGGTCTGAAGACGAATGAAGCCATGCCAGGACGATCTTCCCTCTCCTCCCCTACCTCCAGAGTCCTCATCCAAAGATGCTAGCTGGGAATGTTATGAAAGGCCAGGTTGACAGTTCATCTGGATCACTGCGAGCGAGTAGCCCACCCAAGACTGCTTTTGGTTACTCTTGAGAGATCCAGGGCATTAGTGGCTGGTTTCCATGGTGATGGTACAAGACAAGGTCTTGTATGTACCACCCAGTAGGGAAGACAGTAGCACAGGTGTCATGGTGACTCATGAGTCATCCAGATGTCAGGCACTAAACTGGGCTGGTAGTCAGCTCTGTGATGACCTGTCCCCTTGCTTCCAGCCCGTATGTCACACCGCCAGTCCAGGATGTCACTTTCTCAGCTGTAAAGTAGAATTGTACTGAGCTCCGTACAGCCTCAAGTCAGCAGTGTGACTTGCTACAGACTCAGGGTCACTGCCGTGCGGGTGCTGGACTGAATAATGCTGGAATGCGGTCTTGTAAACCTGGAAGGTGGGAACACGCCTGCCTGGCATTTCTGGAGCTTTGAGGAGGGAGGAGATGGGTTGTCACTGTGTTGGGCAGGGACACTGACAGGGCCAGGTGACACACAGCAGGATCCTATACCTGGTTATGTGTTAGTCACTTCTCTTGCCACTGGATAACAGGGAGGTTTTCTCTGCTCACCATTCCAGAGCGCATAGCCCACTGTGGAGCAAAGATCTCGGGCTGCCTGGACTGTGGGGGGTAGAAGTTTGTATCATGGAGGATCTGAAAGCAGAGAGCTCAGGTGGGACAGACTCACTTTAGGCCGCCTCCAGTGCCCATGCTGCTGATGAGTCCTTATATCTTAAAGATTTCATAGCCTTCCTAATGGGGACAAAGCATTTACGCAGAGGCACCAAGGGGGACGTTCCACACTGGACCCTAAGACACAATCCATGCCAGGATGCCCTTCTGAACCCGGAAAGTGCTACTTCCTTCCATGTCTTGGCAGACTAGGGCATTGGTCTGTCCTTTGCCCTGACATGGGCAGCAGGGAACTGGGTGATGTGGGGCAGTGGGATTGTACCTGAATCCCTCCTCATGTCTTTGCAGAACCAGCTGAAGCAGTGCTTCTCCAGGAGAGCACCTGAAACCAAGGATACTGACACCCTTGTTCACGAAGCCGACAGCCAGTATGGAACCTGGGCAGATCAGCACCAGAATGGAGTCAGGTAGGAACACACCTGGGTGAGGCTCACAGGCACCAGTTGACACAGATGGTGCCATGTCTACCCTGGTTAGGTGTAGACGGACGTTTCTCTCCCTCCTAGTCCCACAGTCATTCAGTCTCAAAGAAATACACAGAGACTTATGTTAATTATAAATTGTTTGGCCTATTAGCTCAGGCTTATTATTAACTAATAATATTAACTAACTCTTACAATTTAAATTCACCCATAATTCTTGTCTATGTTTAGCCACATGGCTTGGTACCTTTTCTCAATAAGGCATTCTCATCTTGCTTCGTCTGGTTCTGGCTAGTGACTCAGTTTCTGCCTTCCTCTTCCCAGATTCTCCTAGTCTGGTCACCCTGCCTATACTTCCTACCTGGCTACTGGCCAATCAGCGTTTTATTAAACTAATACGAGTGACAAATTTTTACAGTGTACAAGACCATTGTCCCATAGCACTTCCCCTTTTTTCTTTTCAAAACAAGAACTCTGAATCTAATCTCCCTTGTTTAGCTTTTTTCTTCACCATTGTCCATAACAACTTGTAACTAATACGCTAAACAAAGACAAACATCCATAATCCATTTTTTGAGAATGCGGGCGTAGTTCTCCAGGCTGCTTCCTGCTGATTGGGGTGCTGATAATCTTATGGGGACCCAAAGAAAATTTAGTATTATGGTCAAGTTTGGACTGGAGTATTCTGTGAGGCCAAATCATTTCAGCCATCAGTCCTGAGACTTTTCTGGATATAGAACTCAGAGAAAATTGCTACAGCAGTGCTCTGAAATGTTGGATCATCTGGGCCATCAGTTTCCATTGGAGATTTTCCTTGATCAAACCTTATTTTTTTTTAAACCCAGAATGAATTCACAGCCTCTCATTTCCTGTGGAAACAAGAGCAAAATCTCTTCTCCAAAGTAACATATCTTTTGACTTAAATTTTGAAGTCATATATTTTGAAAATGGATTAATCCAGCAGCATTTCTAATTAGATGTCTTTTGGCAGCTGTTGCTCCTTCCTCAGCAGTCAAACAATGCCAACACAACAAAATAACATGTATCTGTCTCTGTATTTCCCATCTTTATGTGTCTTTTTTTCTATTCTATTTTTTTAAAGTACTTTCTCCATCCTTTTTCTCTTCTAAACCTACATATATTCTTAAACATACTATAAACTGTTTTAGGGTTTTTTTCCTGTCTGAATCTGTCTTTACTGTGTATCTATATTTTTCTGACCACACTAGTCTTTAATCTGCTAAACGGCATGGTAGGATTAAAGCAGCAGCTTTGGCGGCTGACTCCACCCATTCCTTGGCTTTCTGAGAGCCCATCTTCATGGCAGAAGTATTGACAGGAACCATGTTTATTGCCACAACTCTGTGGAATTTCTAGGTTCATACCACCATCAGGAAGCATGCCACTGCTGCTCACAAACACCCTTTAAGTGTTTGGTGGCAGGCCTCTTTTAAAGAGTTGTCATACAGTTTTTGCTGCTAACACTGAGTCAGGAAGCCTTTCTTAAAGGAGCTGAGCCTCTGCTTGCCACCAGCAAACAGAACCTACAAGAGTAAAGATGGTTACCAAGAAGCTGCATTTGACTCTGCTCTTGTCTGTCTGTCTAGAATCCTTTTTCTTTTAAGCTTTCTCAGGCTTTATGTAGAAATTCTTGCCAAACATGTGGACGCCATCTGTAGACCAAAGTTTCTGTCCCTTCCAGTCCCAAAGAAACACACAGAGGCTTATATTAATTATAAACTGTTTGGCCTATTAGCTCATGCTTATTACTAATTATCTCTTACAACTTACATTAACCCATAATTCTTATCTATGTTTAGCCATGTGGCTTGGTACCTTTTCTCAGTGAGGCATTCTCATCTTGCTTCCTCTGGTTCTGGCTGGTGACTCACTCTCTGCCTTTCCACTTCCCAGAATTCTCTTATTCTAGTCACCCTGCTTATACTTCCTGCCTGGCTACTGGGCAATCAGCGTTTTATTAAACTAATTATAGTGTACAAAGGCATTATCCCACAGCAGTTAGAGCTTCTGTTGCTGTGATAAACACCATGAACTAAAACAGCTTGGAGGAAGGGGTTAATTCAATTTCCACCTTCATCACTGAAGGAAGTCAGGACAGCTCAACAGAGCAGGAACCTGGATGCAGGAGCTGATGCAGAGGCCTTGGAAGGTGCTGCTTACTGGCTTGTTCCTCATGGTTTGTTCAGCCTGCTTTCTCTAAAACCCAGGACCATCTGCCCAGGAATGGCTCCACCCACAATGGACTGGGTCCTCCCCCATCAATCACTAATTAAGAAAATGCCCTACAGGCTTTCCTACAGCTTGATCTTATGGAAGCATTTTCTTAATTGAGACCCCCTCCCCTCAGATGGCTATGGCTTGTGTCAAATTGACATAAAACTATTCAACACGGAATCTATGTGGCTGACGGAGAAAGTTCTGTATTTTAAGAAACTTTAATAGGAAGAAGCAATTGCTATATAAAGGGCATTAATTAGAAAGCCACAAAAAGATGAAAATAAAGTAGCCTGGACATAGCCAGGAGCATGCAGGGACAGGCAGACCCTCAGGGACAGACATACAGACATCCACAATGTGACAGGGTGACTCACAGAGACAGACTGAGTAAACACAAATACCCTTGTAAACAGGAGCCAGATGGCAGACCAGTGGTGCAGGTGATGGTCTGGGTACCTTGTGGTGACAATATTTCCAGGCCTGTCAAACCTGAGGTTCTCCACTTGTATCCGAGTCAACTTCACACGGGTCTTAAAACGTCTGCAGAGGGCAGCTGCACGGCACTGTGGTGTGTCACTTGGGTTAGCTTTGTGCCTTGTGGGTTCTTCTACTGTGAAAGCATGCTGAAGACAGACAGACAGCAGCCCT
Organism: Ondatra zibethicus; assembly: GCA_004026605.1. NCBI lineage: Eukaryota > Metazoa > Chordata > Mammalia > Rodentia > Cricetidae > Ondatra > Ondatra zibethicus. The sequence continues at coordinate 25,909 of PVIU01009800.1, read as the reverse complement.
GGGTTCCACTCCTAGCCCAGACAATAACAGCTACTACCCAAAGAACCTTTCGGCCCCAGCACAGGTCACACCTGCATTTATGCTTCTGTGTCTGTCTCGACGCTTTCAGATACCTGTGTGTGTGTATCTGCCGGCACGCACTCCACAAGCCGTTCCATAAGTAGCATGAGCGTGGATGTGGCTTGCAGGACCTACTCCTGCCTGGCGGGGAGGGAACTCCTGGGGCAGCGGTTTAAAACTGCGGATCCCACCCCTTCCTCTGGGGAGCAGGTTGGATAAGATGGACCTCCCATCGGGCACCTTCCTCCTCCATAGAAAGGATCGGTGCTCTTCATCTGCCGTAGGCTCAGTTCATGCCTGACTGACCAGTCCTGTGATCTGTGGACATCATGCAAGACTGGGAAACTGAGGCTCATAGAGAAGCAGGGACCTGAGTAAAGAACATGTATATCAGTGGCTGAACTGGGCTTAAATCCGGGCCCCATCTCTCCCACTGCCGGGGGCTCTGATTGCTCCTCTGAGTCAGTGCTGGGGGAGCTGACTGCCCCACTGGGTCACTGCTGGGGGTGCTGACCGCTATACTGGGTCAGTGCTGGGGGAGCTGACCGCTACACTGGGTCACTGCTGGGGGTGCTGACCACTCTACTGGGGGTGCTGATTGCTCCACTGGGTCGCTGCTGGGGGTGCTGACCGCTACACTGGGTCACTGCTGGGGGTGCTGACCACTCTACTGGGGGTGCTGATTGCTCCACTGGGTCGCTGCTGGGGGTGCTGACCGCTATACTGGGTCAGTGCTGGGGGAGCTGACTGCTCCACTGGGTCGCTGCTGGGGGTGCTGATTGCTCTGCTGGTCACTGCTGGAGGTGCTGACCGCTCCGCTGGGTCACTGCTAGGGGTGCTGACTGCGCCACTGGGTCACTGCTAGGGGTGCTGGCTGCACTACTGGGTCACACTGTCCAAACTGCCCTGAGTTAAAGCTGGATTAAAACTGGTTGAGAGAAGAAATGGAACCAACCTGTAGGACTCGCCCCATCTCTAACTCCTCTCTGCTAACCTGTGACTTATGCGTGTATTGAGCTTCCTTGAGTGTTTGGTTGGAAGTGTCCCTGCAGGAACACCCAAAAGTCTGGTGATCTGTGCTGGAACTTGTTCCTGTCTCCTAAGGGACCCTGAGCCCTGTGGTTCCCCAGTCCCCCAGCTTCTGTCTCAATACTTCTGATACATTGGTGCTTCCAATGCTGTGCTCCCCCTGCTGTCTTCCAGAGGAACTGCAGCCCCTGGGACCAGGCTCTCTTGCCTTGGACAGTGGTGCCCCCTGCTGCCAGAGGGTTTCTCTTACCTCGGCCTCTGGGTCTGCGTCTGCCCATTCAAGTCCTTACACCTCATCCTTAAAAACCTCTTGGAGCTGGGAAACACGTGATAAGATGCTGGGGCTCAGAACTGACAGTGAGTGAGCGAGTGGATAACTGAGTGAGTGGGTGACTGGCTGAGTGTGTGAGTGAGTAACTGAGCGAGTAACTGAGTGAGTGGGTGACTGACTGAATAGCTGAGTGACTGGCTGAGTGAGTGAGTGAGGCAGCCATTGGTTGAAGCAGGAGGGCTGAGGCCCAATCTTCTCTGCTGGTTATTAGGGACCCTCTGACCCCCTTGCCTTTGTCCAATGGACACACAGCATGAGCTGTCCCCATGAGATCCCACATGACTTCAGATGCCGTGCAGGTCACCAAAGGAGTACACAGATGTGGGTGATGTGTGTTCTGTCTTTACAGAGGTTTCTGTGGTCAGTGTTAGAAGTGAGCTGACAATTCCCAACAAGCCCAACTGCCTGCCTTCTCTATGTGGAAAGACCTGCGTTCTGAGGCCTCTGACCTGACCTTCTTTTCTCCTCAGAGCCTTGGCGGTTTACCACATGTCTCCCCACAGCTCGTTTTGCCTCTCATTTTTATTTTTTATTTTTATTTCTCTTTCTTTTTGGAGGCACAGGTGGTTGCTTACGTAGCCCAGGTTTCTCCATCCCCTGACTCTCCTGCTTCTGCCTCCTTCCATGGAGATTCCAGGTGTGCCGCCATCACTCCTGGTTTTGCTCTTGGCTCTCCTTTGCCACCTGTGCAGGTGTCCCATGGCCACTGTTGCCGGGAGGAAGACCCCTGCTGTCCCCTGAGTCTGAACACTCTGAGCCATGTGTCCATGACCCCAGGTTTGGGATTGAGTGTCCTAGGCCCTATGTGAGTGCTGTTGTTTCCTGCCTTTCATGCAGTTTTGGCCCCGAGTCCCCGTCTTCCCCGGACAGCAGTGCTGCATCTGTGGGGAAGCAGCCACCAAGCAGCCACTTGTCCTCGTACACGGAGTCGACATCAGTGGAGCAGCATGACAGCTCCAGGGACCGGCGCAGCTCCAGCGTGGACCGTTCCAGTTCTGAGCTGGAGTCCACAGATGGCCCAGAGGGGCCACCCCCATCAGACGCTTGCCCAGCAGAAAGAGAGGATGATTTTTCCTTCATCCATGTAAGCCGAAGCTGGGGGAGGGGCTGGGATGGAAACAGCCGTTTCTTATTAAAAGGAAGCCATGGCTTGTACAGGGTCACCACCCCACCAGGATGGGCGCATTATGCGAAGGACCCCTGTGGTGGGCATGGGGCACAACCTTAGACATGTACCTTCCTTTAGCATAGGATTGCCCCATACTATCTGTGTGTCTTGGGGCAGATGTCCTCACCTCTCTGATCCTCAGCTGCCTTACTCAGTAACGAGCACATCCAGCTCCTCAAAGGTGATCACAGGTGTCCATCTTGCCATGAGTTCTTCCGGGTCTGCCTATGGTTTGCAGTTCCTGGCTGTAGGCGGCCAGGGCCTGCCTAGAGCAAGCACAGAGAATAGCCTCTTCGGGTTCTCGCTGAGCAGAACATGGGCACCATGAAGGGCTCTCTGTGACAGATGTTCCAGCACAGGTCCCCTCCTCCAGAACTGAGCTTACCTAGGTTCCACACACAGCCACCCCTCGGCTGCCCACCGTCCTGAGCTGCGGTACCCTGCTGTAGGCTCTTCTAAACTGGACTCTGCCCTGCTGCAGAAGCCCTGATCTCCAAGGATAGGAACCATCATTATAGCCTGCAAGGGCCCCTCACTCCTGATGGCCATTTGCCTGACCTACTCTTGGGTAGCTGATGCTCCAAATGCCCCTGAGTGGCTTCTAATGGGCCTCCCAGGGGACCCACAGCTACACACAACCAAGGTCTTCCCTCTGGCATCTCTAGATAAGAGGTGAGACAACAAGACCAGCATGAACCCTCAGGGACACTGCCATATGAACAGGCATTGGCGCCCATCTCTCTGGGTGTTAGAAAGATTTCAGTAGGTGATGTGATGTTATTCACTCAGTGCCATACACTGAAGTCTCACTGTGGCCGAGCCTTGCTGCAGCTCATGTGTGCATGTGATGTGTGTCATATGACACAGATGACACTGGACATTCCTTCTTGAACTCTGAGCACTTCCTCTTAGAATCCATCCTAAGCAACAATGGCGGGCGGCACCAACAGCCCTGGGTCCCTGGTAGGTGGCCCTGTCCCATGCTCATAATGATAACCAGTGGGCAGCATTCCCTGCCTGCCTTTTGAAGTAGCAAGTTAGCATGGTTGCTGATTCTGCCCAAATGCTGGAGGCCCTAAGTATGAGGTAAACTGAGGTTTATGTGGTTTGCCACCATGACTTGGGTATCCTGTGGGGACTATTTGGATGGAGGCTGATAGAGAGATGTCCCAGGGTAGCCCTGTGAACATGGAAGTGCCTCTCTTTATTGCTGCTCTGTAGGTGGTCCCTCCCCTCCCACCTGCACTCAGAATTATCATGGGGGCTACAGTGAGTACCCCTTGGCTCAGGGACTTCACGAATATGGATGTCATAAAGACAGAGAGAGATGTACTCAGCAGGTCATGCAACAACATAGATATGGATTGAGCTCCTGGTCCTTACTTGCTTTACTCTGTGTGATGTCACAGTCTATACTTGTTCCCATACCTGTGTGTCCAGTGCTGTTCTTGGGCACTACCTACGTGGTTTCCATGGGGACGTTGAGGCTTATGGTATCAAGGGTGTCTTTAGAGCATGACACGCCAGCCCATGCACCCCTGAGAACACCTTGTGTATGAACAAGGTTGCACATGGTCTGTGGATGATGCCTTCCGCTGACGGTTTTCTTCCTTACCACCTCCTCCTTGCCACCCCCAAAGCAAACTTCAGTCCTCGACTCAAGTGCTCTGAAGACCCGGGTGCAGCTGAGTAAGCGAAGCCGTCGCCGGGCTCCCATCTCCCACGCCCTCCGGCGCAGTCAGTTCAGCGAGTCAGAGAGCCGGTCTCCTTTGGAAGAGGAGTCACACAGCACATGGATGTTCAAGGACTCAACAGGTATGCCCACACCTTCCACTTGACCTGCATACCGCTCTGGGCAGGAAGGCTTCAGGTTAAACCCTAGGATGAACGGCCCGACCTTGAGGGGTTTGTGACACTGGGACACAACGACCCAGGAAGTCGTGGTTTCTTGTTCTGTGGAACTTGTGTTCTGAATCCGTGTGTGGTGGTGCCCGTCTGTAGTCCTAGAAGCAGCGAGATCTTCACAGTGCAAAGCCAACCTGGTGGTCTACAGAGTGAGTTCTAAGCCAGCTGTGACTATATAATGTGACCCTCTTTAAAACAAAGAGCCAGGCGTGGTGGTGCACATCTTTAATCCCAGCTCCTGGAAGCTCTGAGTATGGGGCCAGCATGGTCTATAGGGCAGACAGTAGTATGACCAAATGTGGCCTCTGACCAGATGCCTAAACAAATGCTTGGCTTGGGTCATTGCTTCTCATCGTCCAGCTGTGCTAGCGAACAAAGGTTTCTGTTGTGGGATGGGGAGATATGTAAAGTGCCTGTTTCACAGGTTCCAAGACCTGCATTCAAATCTTCAGCCCCTTGTACTCCTGTCACCCAGCCTTGAGTAAGCAGAGGCAAAAGGATTCTTGAGGGTTGCTGGCCAGCTCTCTAACTGAATTGGTGAACTCCAGGTTCAGTGAGAGATTCTGCCTCAAAAGATGAAGTGAGATTGATGTATATGCCCAGTACCAACCTCTGAACTCCATGTGTGTGCACACGCACACATGTCCCCCCACACGGGTACATACAGTGAACACATGCACCTGTACACAGAGCCTTGGTCAGTAAGTGTCTGCAGGGCCAGAACTGTGCTAAGCCACCTGGAGCAAATGCTGCCCACCATACAGACAGAAATACAGATTCCTTCACAGGGACCTGGCAGCAGAACCTTTGACTTCCATAGGCCCGACCACATGGCCGGCGGATATGAAAGACTGGGGCTGACCTTTCTGAGCATGCCCATGTAAACCTGAGCGTAGGGCTCCAGAGTACATGATGTACCCCACCAATGTCCAGTTCTTGGGAAGCCAGAAACTCTTTACCCGCTACCCGTCACCAGGAAGTCTCTGGCACAGCCCCTGACTTGGGCAGTGCCTTGAAGAGACCCTGAATCATTCCACATTGCTCCCTGTTGGTGGGACATGTCTCTTCCACTTGTTCTGCCTCTGTCAAGAATGTCCTATTATTCCTCTGAAGTGGCAGGACCCATGGGTCTGCCTATGCCCTCCCTGAGAAGAGGCGATCTGCTCATGACCACTGTTTCCAGACAGGTGGCAGTGTCTGAAGAACAGGGAATGGGAAGCTTCTGTCAAGTACAGATGGACCAGGGGTGCCCTGGTCCTTGTGCAGGACTGTGAGGAACCACCAATGACTCAGAGTCTGTCTCTTAATAGAAGAGAAGTCACCCAGGAGGGATGAATCAGATGAGGAGCCGCCCAAAGTTGAGAGGACCCCTGTCAGCCATCCTCAGAGGATGCCCATGTTCCCAGGCATGGACCCAGCTGTGCTGAAGGTACTGAGAGCAGACCGCTGAGTGAATGCCAACACGCCTCTCCCCCTTCCTGTCCACCCTTAACTTCTGTCTGTCCCTCATGACCCAACTAACGCCTTTTCTCCTTCTCATTCCTTTTACCCATCCATGATTTAACCTTCCTCGCCACTTCCTGTCTATTGATCATTTTCAATCAGCCTCCCCCTTCCCTTTCCCCACTCCCCCTTCCATTGCACATCTGTTTAGCATCCTCCTGCCTGCATCTGCCATCTGATTGCTGGGATGACAGGAATGTGACACTGCCTTGCTTCTCCCAGAGAAATTCTGTTCACACTGTCTTAAGTCACCCCTGCCACGTGCTTGTGGGACCCTGGTGTCGCAGGCTCCATGTCACTAGATGTGGGGTGAGTTTGTTCTAGTCTCCACTGGGGCAAGGCTATGGACTTCTCAGTCCCCGTACTTCCTGCCTTGTAGCTCAGTAGCTTAGGATACCCAGTGCTTTGTGAGATGTCACCCTGGGAGCGCTGCCAGATGGGGCTTGTCCCCAGACAGAAGACAGCTACACTGGACCCTCCTCTCTCCTCAGGCTCAGCTGCACAAGAGGCCAGAAGTGGACAGTCCTGGCGAGTCCCTCAGCTGGGCACCCCAGCCCAAGACCTCTAAGTCGCCCTTCCAGCCTGGGGTGCTGGGCAGTCGGGCGTTGCCTTGCAGCACAGAGAAAGATGAGAGGTGAGGACGGGGACACTTCCACTGGGGTCAGGGTGCTTCTGAGTGCCGTGTGCAGGTTTCCCTGTGGGTGTGCTCTCTCAGCTACCGCTGCAGACCCGGGGGAGACAGCAGGAATCTCAAAGCCCCTCTTCTCCCTCCTCTCCCACCTGACCCAGAACTCCAGGCTGTGTTTCCAGGAAGCCCTGCTGGGTACAGCCTTCTGCAGATAAATGGAAACTGAGGCACCCTGCCTCCTCTTACGGTCTCGGGACAATTGGGAGACCTAGCTGGTCAGCCGCCCTTCGTGGAGGAGGCAGCTGCTCCACCCCAGTCCCCAGCTTCAGCTCTCTAAAGTGCCGTGTGAGCTGGAGACCACATGACCACTCCGTGCCTCACCTCCCTCTTCTGTGAAATTGGTTTGGTGACCCCACAACCTACTGGGGTGCTCATGGAGATGAAACAGGAGCTGTGTATGAAACCCTTTCCTTGGCCTGGTCCATAACAGTCTCATAATGGAAGGTGCTTTGTGCTGAGAAGGTAGAGCCAAGGACAGCAGACTGCAACCCACAGGCTAGTTCCAGCCCACTGTCCGCTCTAGTCAATAAAGCTTTATTGTCCCCTAGCCTTGACTATTCTTTTCTGCATTGTCTATGGCTGTTACCATGTTAAAATTCAGACCGCCTGTAGCTCATAGCTGGACACATTCGTTCCCTGCTCTGTCTGTAGATAGGAGGGCCTCTCAGCACATATCCGAGGAAGAGGCACCCAGAGGGCCTCAAGGAGATGTACTTTTCCTGAGTCTTGATTAGATGGGCCTCATGGTATGATGAGAGACTTCCAGGTGACAGCTATACTGTGCAGAGCCCCAGGAACTCAGAGTGGGGTAGGCTCTTGCTGAGGTGTGCTCACTGTCCGGAATGAAGGGGTGGTCCTAGAGGCGTCTGTGGACCTGGATATCTTTCTCCACCATCAGGCAAGGCGGGGCTGAAATCTGGAGACCCTGAGCGTTCTGCCTCTATTTCAAGGCTAGAGGACAGATCACCCTGAGGGAGGTCTGCCTCCACACCTTCCATCTCTTCATCCCTTATCCTTTACCCCAACTAGGTTACCAGCTTCCCTGAGCCCTCCCTAAATCAGGAGCTCTCTCTGTGGGATGGTAAAATAATTCAGCTACAGAGAGAGAGAGAGAGAGAGAGAGAGAGAGAGAGAGAGAGACAGACAGACAGACAGTCAGACAGACACTCACGCATGGCTGTGGGGTCCAAAGACCAAGGAGGAGATGCAGATCAATGCAGACAGAGGCAGGCAGCTGCTGACCCAATTGTAGAGCCTTCCCTCTCTCTGGGCAGTCATGGTTTCTTTGTTTCATATTTTTCTGTTTAGGCTTCAGCTAATGGAGAGAGGCCCATGTATAGTATGAGCCGTAATCTGCTTGACTCAGAGTCCAGTGAGTCTCATGGATCTGCATAGATCTCATCCAAAAACATTTCTAGAAACATCAGATGTCAGCATGGCGAATGGAGGGCTGGGGGCCATGTCACCCTGCCTTCGAGGAACCAGGGTGTGGTTCTCACTCCACTCACTCTGGCTTTACGGTTTCAGGTCAGAGGAGTCCTCACCCCAGTGGTTAAAGGATCTGAAATCCAAGAAGAGGCAGAGCCTGTATGACAATCAAGCTTGACCAGGTAGGGCCCAGGGACAGAGCTGAGGCGGGACCTTGGGTGGTAAAGAGCCTGGCAAAGGGTGTCAGGTAACTAGGGCTCTGACCTCATGACCTTGACCTTCCTGCTGCCCTCAAAGCCCTTGGGAAAGGTGAGAACATCAAAGGCCAGCTTAGCCAGAGAAGTTTCAAAGCTTTGCATAGGGAAGTCTTAGTGTACACACTGTAAGTTTATTTCGAGACCCTATATAGTCAGCCCCTTGGCATCCACCTGAGATCCTTTCAAAGGCTCCACAGACACCAAGATCTGAGGACCCTAAAGTGCTGGGTGCGAAATGTCCGTGGTCTGTATAGAACCTCCCACAGCCTCCTGTTTACTTAAGTCATATTTATTGCTGTGTAAGCACATGGTATACAAGAGCATGTGTCACAGTGCATTGCAGAGGACAACTCTGTGGAATCAGTTCTCTGTCCACATACATGTGGGACCCAGGGATTGAACTCAGGTCTTCAGAGCCATCTTGCTGGCCCTTTAAGTCACCCAGATGACTTCTAACACCTTACACATTGTGTACCGGCTGTGTTGTCTATCTTGCTGTTGCCTAGGCAATGCTGACACATCTGCACATGCTCAGTAGAGGTGTATCATCACCATGGGGTTGGCTGATGGTGTGGATTGGGGGTGGCATAGAAGGATAGGGCTAAATTTATTTAGAAGCCGTCACTCAGATTACTGTGTGCTCTACGGTCTTCGCCTGTGGAGATCAGCAATTCCCGTGTGGCTGTGGGGTTTCCCAGCCTGCCTGAAAACATAAGAGATCGATGGAGTGCCACCTGTGCCGCAGCAGAGAGAGTGGGGTGTGTGATGCAGAAGCTGGCTTGGGTGTAGTCACAAGAGGGCCACCTCCTGAATCACAAAAACCAAAACCTGGCCTGAGTAGACAGGGTGCTGTTTGGAGTCTGCAGGATCACCTTGTTGGTTGGTTTTGGGGTGTGTTTTTTGGGGGGAAACACCCTGGAGCTCAGAGTCTTGTGCTAGGCCAGTGCCCTGGATCTTCACAGGGCTCCCTTGCTCCAGTACTGTGTTGGACCGTAGATGAAATTAGACATTCGCAGCAGACTGTGTTTGACTGGGGGCAAGGGGAAGTTTCAGATATGTATACAGCATGTGTCCCATAATTACATGTATAGATGGGCATGTGTACATATCATAAATCCAAAGGATGAAAAAATCCCCAAGCAAGTCTGCTCCAGGGCCATGGTGGAGGGTTCAGGGCCTTGTGTTTATTCTGTGTTGCTCAGTGCTGACATGGAGTTTAGCAAACCTGTGGGCACAGGGTAATGTTCTGGTTCCCATGTGCCCTGCGCTTATGACCCATCACCCCGAACAGTTCTTGCTTCATGGCGAGTGTCCAGAGCCTTCTGTAGTGATTCTGAAATCTGATACAATCTCTAGCAACGCACTGAGGAAGTTAAGGCTCAGAGTTGATGTTACAACTGGCTCATTGCAGCTGGTCAGGATGCCTGCCCCGTTGTTCACTTTGCCCATTCCCAATTCCCTCCAAATCCTTCCTGGGCAGTGGTGACACTCAGGAGGTGGAACCTAGGGCTTCATGAGCCACCAAGGTACACCTGAACCCCAGCATAGGCTGGAAGCCCTGATGGCGGAAACTGCCAAATGCTCTCCTGACCAAGGGCTATCATTTCTCTGTAGACAGGACATCACTATATCCATGAACTCAAGCCTTAACCGCCAGACGTCAGCACCCGAGGCCAAGCCACCTGCTCCTCCCTGGCCACACTCACGTGCCTGGGCCTTTCCACCCTGAAGACACTGTGCTGAGCCACATCTGGGTCCCCACAGGAAGATCCTGCCCCAGGACCTGCTCCAGTCCCCAGAAGGATCTTCCAGTTCTCCTTGCAGAAGTGGATTGGCCTTTGGTGTGACAGTTGGCTTTCCTGCCCTCTGCATACACCTCACAGGACTCCCTCAGCTGGAAAAGAGACTCTGGGCTCCTCCCCAGGCAGCCCATCTAGAAGGACTTGGACAAACAAGCTTGAACGACTCTCAGATGGCAAGGGTCACTGTCTAAGCATTACACTGGTGTCTCCCAGGTTTTGCCTTTTTTTTGTTTGTTTGTTTTGTTTCTTCTTGACAGGCTCTTCTTTCCCCACTTAGATCCCACATTCATACTTATAAGCACACTTATCCTTCCTGTGGGACTGTGTGCACAGTAAGCCTATGTCTCACTACTTTCATGTCTGCTTTAGAGGGGGATAAAGCAATAATGCAGCCAATTTCTTAGAAACCTGACACGAGCATTGTATTTCAGCATTGACAGACAGCAGGAAGGGATGGACAGTGTCCAGTTGCCTCAGGTTACCTGATCCCTGTTCTAGCCTATGAAAAGTTGTGAGTTTTACCATTGTCTACATTTAGGCTACTCTGATGTTTGTGGGGTAGCCTTTGCCCCTCAGTCCCAAGTGTTATGAACCTGAGTCTGAATGGTCAGTGCCTTGGCCACTCACATACCAGATATGCTCTGGGTGTCTTTCTTTTTCATCTTTTCTGAACACCTGTGCCCTGCTAGAGTGAAGACCCAACTAAATCAGCTTAGAACAGACGTGGCCCCACCCTGCCATCCGTGATCCACCTGGCTGAAGTCCGTCTGCATCTTGATCTACGGAAAGGCTCCTGTAGTGGGAGTCTTGGGCCAGATGCTGGGCCAAAAGGTCTAAGATGTTCTCCTTTGCATTCTGCTAGCTGAATGCTCACCCCTTGGAGTCTCAAACCTTCTTCTGTACTCTGGACACCCACTCTGTCATGTTTCCTTTTGTGAGTCCTCAAGAGGACTTCAGAAGCCCCAGCACCAGTGGTCTCCCCTAACATGCCAAGCCAGCTGCCCAGTGTGCCGGCAGCTTCCAGAGACCTCCTCTGAACCTTGCCTTGGTGACATGCTCAGGTAGTCAGTTCCAAGGTGGTTCGTGGCTGTGGAGGGCCCTGGGTCTGGTGTTCTGACAGATACCTGCCTGGCACTTGTGCCTGCCACTGCCCTGACCTCCAGTGGCAAAAGTTGCTCTCTGTAAATCCGTTACTTGCAGATGGTGTTGAGACCTGCCTCTCTGTCTTCCCGCCTCAACTCCCCCCTCATCTATCCTCTCTGCCTGTTTCCCCTTTGGAAGGGTGTGGTGGGAAAGGATGGCAGTGTTTGGTGTAATTAGGTTAGGACAGGCACCTGTGCCCGGGGGCTGTGGTGTTCAACACCTAGGAGACTGCAGGCCCCACCCGCACCCTCCCCTGTGCTCTGGCCACCGACGAGAGCATAATGTTAACACTTTACTGCTTTCCCTTCCTTCCCTGACTAGTGGTGAGGGGCATCCATCCTCTGAAATCATTTGGGGTTCAGTCTCTCCGCAAACTCTTCCATAGTTCCTGTTTTCTGTTGTGTTATGATTTTAGATCCATTTTGTATGCTGCAGCACTTTTGACCCAGCAGTGGCTTGCCAGGGACTCCTTTTAAAACACAGTAGCAGGGCTAAGGATGTGTGTGGCTCAGTGGGTGGAGTATGTGCCTAACATGCGGGAGGTGCCTCATAAATCAAGTGTGGTGGTGTACACCAGTGACTGGGTAAACGGAGGAGGCCATCCTTGGCTAAGAAAGCTGGAGGCTAGCCTGGGCTGTAAAATCCACTCTCAAACAGAGCAATAACAAAAACCAAACAAACAAAACCACAAAGCAACCTTCTGCTCATGTTTCTAACTTCTCTCCACTGCTCTTTGTTCTGGGTGTAAGAAGCCCTTGGTGACAGGAAGTATCCCGAGTATTGAAAGACACAGTAGAATCAAAGTGAGCTCGCCTTGTCTGTCATTACCTAACCTCTCTTGCTTAATTGACAAGAAATCAACTTGATTCCACAGAAAGACCCACATACTGACAATCTCATTGGGTCAGGAGTGACCCCTCTGGTACAGTGCAGTTTGCAGAGGCCCATGCTTGGACCCTTGACCGAGCTGAGCGAGTGATTCATTTAGTCCCCTCTTCTAAACTAGGTAAAGACTCTGGGAGACAAGTGGTGTGCTGTATGCTTACTCCTGGGGGCTTCTCCAGGACCCTCTTTTTAAAGGAATCTCATATGCCTTAAGCGGTGCAGTTCAGACACTCGGGTCTCCCCCAGCCCTCCCTTCTGGGAACTGGCTGTCTGCAGAGTCCCAGAGTCCCATATATGCCACATCTGACCCCTCCTTGCCCATCATTTTTTTGCCATCTGGCCTTTGGATTACCCCACCACCACCACCACCATAGATAGGCATTTTCCCACATGGTCTCTGGTCTCTGTCCTGTGAAATCACATGGCACTGTGGGCAGTCCTCAGCCCAGCAGAGAAGCCAGGTGGTCCCAGGGAGCTGGGAGCCTAGTGTAAAATTTATCTGATGGCCTTAGGTTTGGCAGGATGCAGGGACCCATCAGAGGGGTTTGTATTGTAGGGAAGTGAGCAAGGTTTCTGTCTAGATGTATATTTTCCTCCTACAGTGAAATCCCCTCTAGAAACAGGCCCACCTTCAACTTTAGCTGCTGAACAGAGATTGGAAAAATCCTAGAGTGGTTTTCCTGAGGGAAGCCTGGCCAGTCCTGGGTGTGTGTGGGGGGTAAGCGCTGCTCTGTCAATCCTGGCTTTAAGATGGTTTATTCTGGTGTCCAGAGACATAGTGAGAAGCAACACCCACCCATGTTAATATTGCAGTTCTGGCAAGTCATTTGGGCAACAGAGATGGTGTGCTCTCCCAGTGTGCCTTTGTCCCACCAGTGTTGAAAGGAAGCAGACCTCCACATTGCTGGGGACAGTCTCGAGGTGGAAGGAGCTCCAGGCGACTAACTGGGCTCGCTCCACACCTCTGAGTTTGCCTTGGCCTCAAGCCCCTCAGTGAGAGAGGACACCATTGGCATTTTAGGAATGTCACGTTCCAGAAGCCTGAAGCCATGTCAGAAGGGAGCAGGCAGGAAGAAAAGGTTTTAGTTGTCTCTGTCCCATGGCCCCTATCACACCCTAGAGTATCCTTTTATGAGGACACTTCACAGCCTGCATCCTTCATTGTTCAAGAGTCTCCTTAAACTGTTAATGTCACCTGTGCTGTGACAGTCCCTGGCAACATTGAGCCAGCTAGAATCTCTCTTATCCTCTAGAAGACAATCCACGCTTTTTAATGTTCTCGTCCCGTGTCGCCTTACAGATCTTATTGTATGGGGCTCGCAAAGATCATATATTGATATACAGAAGGCGTTTGTACCAAGTGGTTTCTTATTCTGTTCTTATTCTTATTCTGTTCTTATTCTTATTCTGATCATGGTCCTCAACATACTTTGTATGCTGGGGCGGGAGAATGGAATTATATATGTGAATATAGGGTATATTTTCCTAACTGCTCTTCTGGGTCCTGCCTGGGATATTTGTGACATGATCGGTAAGGACTCGCAAGACACACGTCCTGTCTGTGGCATTCTGACAGCTGCCTTACCAATCCACAAGCTGGAGAACTTTGGAATGAAGGCGGATGGGGCACTGTAGCCAGCCCCAGGAAGGACCTAACTGCGTCACTGAGAATTCATCTATAAAAACCTATATTTTTACTGTCAAAACAAATGGGACTTCCCAGATCACAGTGACCGGATGTCCCCTGTGCTTTTATATTTTGTCGCCGTAAGAGGTTTTCTGGCACAGACAAGCAGTCAGGAATCCAGCTGACTGCACCAAACGGGGTGAATTCTGCATGTGCAAACGGGGCACACCCAGACTCCAGAAATAGTAAATAAAGCTCTCACAGCAGGTGTGCTGCTGAAGCCACGTGTCCATGAGTGAGCGACGGGGCCTCCTGGGTTGATGGGGTCTCCCACACACAGGCTGATTTTGTATTGAGCTGGGTTTAGGCAGCAGGAGGGAGTCCCAGACAGGTGGCCATCCATCAGGTGAGACATGGAAATGAGACAATGACCGCTGAGGCCCAAGAGAATGGAATCCTTACCCTGCCCCCTTCCCACTGCAGGATCTTTGTGTTGGCTCTTCTTAGCAACAGAATGAGGGGTTGTGATGGCAGCATTTGTGGCAAGAATTACAATGGGGTGGTAGCCAGGAGGTGGTGGGTTGTCCAATAGAGACCTTTGCAATGATGGAAGCACTCTTGGTTATTCCAGGAGGTAAGTGAGTAGAGGCCAGGAATGCTAATCAACAGCCTACCCAATGATAGTCAATAACCTACGCAAGATGGGAAATGCTAGTCTATCCAGGGAAGTTAATCAACAGCCTACTTAATGATGCTAGTCAATAACCTACCCAGGGATAGAATTGATAGCCAACCTAGATATGCAACAACAGCCTACCCAAGGCTGTTACTAACTTAATTGTTTGTTTCCTTTCTGCTGCTGTGATGAACCCCATGCCCAAAAGGAACTTAAATCCACGTCACCAGCATTGAAGGGTGCCAAGGCAGGAACTCGAGCAGGAGTTTGAAGTAGAAGCCATGGAGGCTGCTGCTTACTGGCTGGCTCTCAGGCTTCTGCTCAGCTAGCAGGGCCACCTGAGTAGGAAGTGCTGCCACCGACAGTGAGCCAGGCCCTCCTACATAAAATAAAACCCAGATGACTCCCTGCATAGGTGAGCCAGGCCCTCCTACATAAAATAATACCCAGACGACTCCCTGCAGAGGTGAACCAGGCCGTCTTACATGAAATAATACAAAAGACAACTCCCTACAGAGGTGCTCACAGGCCATCCTGGACCGGACCATCCTTCAAATGAGACTCCCTTCTCAAATGGCTCTGTGTTGTCTCAAGCTGACAGTTAAGGTAATGAGGACACTACCCAGGAATACTAATCGATAACATATCTTGGAGGCTTATCAACCCTGCTCAGGAATACTGCATTTGTGTTTTCTAGAGGACAGAATCAATAGAATGAATATATATTCAAAGGTCATTTATTAGGTTGACTTCCACAGTATGACCCAGGCAACCCAACATTAGGTGTCTTCATGCCAGAGGAATGGGTACTGCTTAGTCCACAAAGCTGGACACTTCAGAGATCCGTGGCTGGAGCTGGAGGGTTACTAGAAAATCTCTGGTCTTCGGAGAGGAAAACAATAGTGACAGAACAGCAAGCAGGCAAATGCAAAGGCTCCTCTTAGACACCTTCTGTCCAGGCAGCTCATTTTTAAGGGGGGGGCGGGTCCTAGTTTCATTTCTGTTGCTGGGATAAACACCCTGATGAGAAGCAGCTTGGTGAGAAAAGATTTATTTGACTTACAGTTCTAGGTCAGCCCATCAGTGGGAACGTCCTTACAATCCGGGATCAGTCCATCAATGGGGATGTCCTTACAATCCGGGATCAGTGCATCAATGGGGATGTCCTTACAATCCGGGATCAGTCCATCAATGGGGACGTCCTTACAATCCAAGGTTCAGCCCATCAATGGGGACGTCCTTACAATCCAAGGGTCAGCCCATCAATGGGGATGTCCTTACAATCCAAGGGTCAGCCCATCAATGGGGATGTCCTTACAATCCAAGGGTCAGTGCATCAATGGGGACGTCCTTACAATCCAAGGGTCAGCCCATCAATGGGGACGTCCTTACACTCCAAGGGTCAGTGCATCAATGGGGACGTCCTTACAATCCGGGATCAGTCCATCAATGGGGATGTCCTTACAATCCAAGGGCCAGTGCATCAGTGGGGACGTCCTTAAAATCCAAGGATCAGTGCATCAGTGGGGACGTCCTTACAGTCCAAGGGTCAGTGCATCAGTGGGGACGTCCTTACAGTCCAAGGGTCAGTGCATCAGTGGGGATGTCCCTACAATCCAAGGGTCAGTCCATCAATGGGGATGTCCTTATAATCCCGGGTCAGTCCACTAGTGGGGACGTCCTTATAATCCCGGGTCAGTCCACCAGTGGGGACGTCCTTACATTAAACATCCCTCTGTCTGATATGGGCTTGATGAAGACCTTTTCCCATTCTGTAGGCTATCGTTTTGTCTTGTTAAACATGCCCTTTGATTTGCAGAAGCTTCTCAGTTTCAGGAGATCCAATTTATCAATAGTTTCTCTCAGTGTCTGTGTTACTGGGGTTGTATTTAGGAAGTGGTCTCCTGTGACAATTCGTTTAAGTGTACTTCCCACTTTCTCTTCTATGAGATTCCGTGTGGTTGATTTTATGTTGAAGTCTTTGATCCCTTTTGACTTCAGTTTGTGCATGGCAGTAGATATGGATCTATTTTCATGCTTCTACATGGTAATATCCAGTTATGTCATCACCATTTGATTAATAATCTTTCCTTTTCCATTTTATATTTTTTGCTTCTTTGTCAAAGGTCAGGTATTTGTAGGTGTATGGATTGATATCCCAGTCTTCTCTTATCCCATTGGTCTTCCTGTCTGTTTTTATGCCAATACCAGGCTGTTTTCAGTACTGTAACTCTGCAGTAGAGTGTGAAGTCAGGGATTGTGATGCTTCAAGAAGTTCCTTTATTGTACATTATTGTTTTGGCTATCCGGGCATTTTTGCTTTTCCTTATGAAGTTGAGTATTGTTCTTTTCAGTTCTGTGAAGAATTTTGCTGGGATTTTGATAGGCATTGTAGTGAATCTGTAGATTGCTTTTGGGAAGATTGCTATTTTTACTGTGTTAATTCTACCTACACAAGAGCATGGGAGATCATTCCATTTTCTGATCTTCTTCATTTTCTTTCTTCAAAGAATTAAAGTTCTTGTCATAGAGGTCTTCCACTTGTTTAGGTAGAGTTTCTTCAAGATATTTTATGTTCTGGCTATTGTGAATATTGATACTTCTCTGTTTTCTTTCTCAGCCCATTTATCAATCTGTGTGAAGGAGGACTGCTGATATTTTTTCAACTTCATCTTTCATCTTGCTACATTATGGAAGGTCTTTATGACTTGTAGACGTTTCTTGGAAGAATTTTTGGGGTCACTTATGTAAACAATCATATCATCAGCAAATACTGAGGTTTTGACTTATTTTCTAATTTGTGTCCCCTTACCTCCTTTTGTTGTCTCATTGTTCTAGCTAGAACACCAAGTATCATATTGAACAAATACAAAGAGAGTGGACAATTATTTCTTGTTCCTGATTTCAGTAGGATAACTTTGAGTTTCTCTCCATTTATTTTGATGTTGGCTGTTGGCTTCCTGTATATTGCCTGTATTATATGTTATGTTCCTTGTATCCCGGCACTTTCCAAGATCTTTATCATGAAGGGATGTTGTATTTTGTCAAAGGCTTTTTCATCAAATAATGAGATGATCGTGTGTGTTTTCTCAGTTTGTTTATATGGTGGATTACAATGACAGATTGTCATATGTTGAACCATCCCTGCATCTCTGAGATGAAGCTGCCTAATTAGTTATAGTGAATGATTTTTCTGATGTGGTTTTGGATTCAATTTGCCAGTATTTTGCTGAATGTTTTTGCATCAATGTTCATGAGTGAGATTGATCTGTAATTCTCTTTCTTAGTGATGTCTTTGTGTGGTTTGGGCATCAGGGTAATTTTAACCTCACAAAAAAGAGTTTGGCAGTGTTCGTTCTGCTTCTATTCTGTAGAACAATTTGAGGAGTCTTGGTATGAGTTCTTCTTTGAAATTCTTGTATTATTCTGGACTTTCTAGTCCTGAATTTTCTTTGGTTGGGAAAATTTGATGACTATTCTTTAGCAGTTATAGGTCTATTAAATTTGCTTTTCTGGTCTTAATTTAGTTTTAGTAAATGATATTTATCCAGAAAATTGTCCATTTCCTTTAAGCTTTCCAATTTTGTGGCATACAGGTTTTTCAAGTATGACGTGATGATTGTCTGGATTTCTTCCATATCTGTTGTTATACTCCATTTTCATTTATGATTTTGTTAATTTGGATATTCTCTGTCTTTTTCTTAGTTTCATAAAGGTTTGTTGATTTTCTTGAAGAACCAACTCTTTGTCCTATTGATTTTTTGTATTGTTTTATTTGTTTCTGTTTTGTTGATTTTAGCTCTCAATTTGATTATTTCCTGCCTTCTAGTCCTCCTGGGTGAGTTTATTTCTTTTTTTGTAGTGTTCTAAGGTGTTCTGTTAACTCACTAGTGATGTAGGAATTCCTTCTGTCTATGTGTTGCTTTTATTGCTTAACGTATAAAGAAGCTGTTTTCGACAGTGGCTTAGCAGAATAGAAGTAGGTGAGGAAAGGTTAACTGAATGCTGGGAGAAAGAAGGCAAAGTCAGGGACAAGCCATGCCTCCCTGCTGAGACAGACTCAGGATGGAAACCTGCGTGTAAGCCACAGCTATGTAACAATACAGAGAATAATAGAGATTGGTTGAATTAAGATGTAAGAGTTAGCCAATAAGAAGCTAGAGCTAATGGGCCATGCAGTAATTTAATGAATTCAGTTTCTGTGTGATAATTTCAGGGCTGAGCATCCGGGAACAAACAAGTGGCTGCACAGTCCTTCTCAGAGTTAAAGCGGTGAGCATGGCTCCTACCTGGCAGTGCCAGAGCTGGTGGTAATAGTACCTACACCATTTTGAAAAGCGGAGAGAGGAGGAGCCAGCCCCCAGGGCTGCTATGACCAAGCTGCTTGCCATTTTAAAAGCTCTCTAGGACAGAAAAGGATTATAGATACACAATGGGACAAATTCAGACATATAAGAACTCTAAAGAAGACACAGTGTTGGATAAATGTACATAGGTTTGGGAGAGAAGAAAAAAAGTAAAGGTACAGTAAATGTAATATAAAAGAGTACAGACAGTCATAGATTAAAGGAATAAAGATAATAAAACCAATACTAAACTTGTAGACAAAGTAATAGAGTAATAAAATCAAGCCATGTAAAGATGGAATATACACTGAGGGTCTTAATTATGTATATGATTGTGTTTTCTTTGAATTTTTTGACTGTGAAGGAGCTAAGTACAGGGAGCCATTTCATTGTATGGATTGCTAAGTTAAACCAACATAAAAGTATCTTTTTAAAAAAAATTTATTTATTATGTATACAACATTCTGCCTCCATGTATGCCCGCACGCCAGAAGAGGGCACCAGATCTCATTATAGATGGTTGTGAGCCACCATGTGGTTGCTGGGAATCGAACTCAGGACCTCTGGAAGAGCAGCCAGTGCTCTTAACCACTGAGCCATCTCTCCAGCCCCCAGCATAAAAGTATCTTGACTTCAGAATTTGAGACTAGAATATGTTGCTTTGGAAAAGAGGTTCTTTTCTTGTTTCCACAGAAGATGAGAAACTTTGAATTTCTTCAAGACTAATGTGGTTTGATGGACCAAGATGCCCTGAATGGCCACCATGAACACCCCCAAAAATTACTTCATCCAACAAAAAGCAGGAAGCAGTTTGGAGACAACTGGACCCAAATTCCCAAATATTGTTTATAAATGTTTGTCTACATCTAAAGGGGATATGCTGTAAAGATTTTCATTGGTATGGACCTTGGTTTATTGATATAAATTTAAGGTCAATTTTGGTATATATTACATACATATATATATATATATATATATATATATATATATATATATATATAACAAATGCACTCATTTGAAACCAAAACTACATCTAACAATCTAACATATCACTGTTCTACAGGAAAGGATGTCATTTAAAACATGAATTGGGATAGTGGCAATTTCCAGAGCTGAGGGGGAAGGGGAGAAGAGAGAAAAGGACAATGATGCCTTTAAAATGATTTAGAGGTTTATTTATTTGTATTTTATGTATATGTGTGTTTTTCTGGGGAATTAACCCAGGTCCTCTACAAGAGCTACAAATGCTCTTAGCCACTGAGCTATCTCTAAAGCCTTGATTGATGCTTTTAAGTGGTAGGTTTTTGTTGCACAATCCCGGTGCTAGTTTTTGTTTTGTTCAAGATTAGTGTAGAAAATATGCACATTGAACTTTCTGAGTACATTTGATTTATTTCTATCATTAAACAGAAATGCTTTGCTATAACAAGTCTTTCTCTGTCCTGCCAGTCACCTCCCAAATAATGGCATGAAGACATATTAATTAATTGTGAAAGCTCCTCCTATAGCTTAGGCTTGTTCCTAACAAGCTCTTCTATCTTAAATTACTTCATATTTTAGAATCTACATTCTATCACATAGGTTTTTATCTTTCTTTCGTTCTGTACCTCTGACTTGTTCTGCATCTTCTGGCATCTGTTACATACCTAGATCCTCTTTCTCTCTTTCTTTCTGCCCAGAAGTCAGGACTACAGTTTTGACAGTCCTGTTCAGTTCTAGTCTAAGTCTCCAAGATACCCAGTTTCTAGTTCTTAGAACTCAGGGCGAAATGAAATGATTCCTATGCATTGCCACATGGCTGTGGTTTCACCTCACATTTTACTTCTCCCGTGGCAGGGGGCATCTCCCTGACTCTGCCTTCCTCCCCTGTCTCTTTGCTTGGATTTCTTGCCTAGCTATATTCTTCCTGGTTATTGGCAAAATCATCTCCCTTATTAAGCAATGGTAATAAAACATATTCACAGCATAGAGAAGGGCATCCCACATCAGTAGGTTTGGCATAGATCCAGAGAAAAGTTGACTTATTTACTGCTGATCTGGGCATTTGCATTTTTTTCCAGGAAGCATCACTTAGGTTTCTGCACTAACAGGGCCATGCCACTGTTGACGGGCATGCCCAACCGGCATAGAAGAGAGGTTAATGACAAGTGTTAGTTACACTCTGACACAGACATTTGGCCTGTGTCCAAACATCTCCACTCCTGCATCATTTCCCTGCAATCCTACTTCTGTGGAGCAGCAAAGAGCACAGCTCTGGTCTGGTCTGTATCCTCTGCAAGGACATGTGCTGTATCCCTCTTCTTATGGTTCACACAGTGCAGCATGACAGATGTGGTGTCACCGCATGGGGCTGACTTTCAGCTGTGTGCCCAAAGACCCCAGCACCCGGCACCCACCTGTAGTAGGGAGGAGAGGGCTGCGTTCCCGGCGCCTGGTTAGCTTATACCTGAAATAATTACACAGAAACTGTATTCATTGAAATACTGCCTGGCCCATTAGCTCTAGCCTATTATTGGCTAGCTCTCACATATTTGTTTAACCCATTTCTAATAATCTGTGTGTCACCATGAGTCATGGCTTACCGGGAAAGATTCAGATGTCTGACCTGGCAGGCTTCATGGCGGGTGACTGTCCCTGACTCTGCCTTCTCTATCCCAGAATTCCGTTCTGTCTACTCCACCCATCTAAGGGCTGCCCTATCAAAAGGCCAAGGCAGTCTCTTTATTAACCAATGAAAGCAACCCAAATACAGAAGGACCTCCTACACCAATTCCCCTTTTCTGTTTAAACAAAAAGGAAGGTTTTAACTTTAACATAGTAAAATTACATATAACAAAATAGTTATCAAGCAAGAATTACAGTTACAATATTTAGATCTAATTTATCTTTTATCATAACAATGGAAAACTATTACTATAACTATCTATTATTCAACTCCATCAAAGACTCCAGAAGGATAAAATATTACCTAAGTAAAGAAGAAATAAGCAACTTCCAAAACTCTAGAAATGACAGAGACATCTCACTGCCTGTACAGTCACCCAAAGTTCCTCTGTACCATTGGGGCATCCATCTTCAGCCTTTAGGCCCATAGTATCCAGCAGACATTTCCATGAAGCAGGAAATTTTAAAGACAGTTCATTCACTTTCTTTTGTATCCTGAAGAATGTCTCACAGACTCTTATGAAGCAGGAACCCCGAAGGATCATCTCACCTTTAGGCAAGTTCAGCAGTCCTCTCTCTGCAGGTTCTTTGTGTCCAGTTTATGCAACAGAGCAGGCAAGAGCACTTTCTTCCCCAAATGGCTAACAAACTCCATAAGGAGACTCTTCGATGCCCATCTTCCTCTTGAAGTAGGTTGGTGCTGCCAGGAGCAGACATGTCTCATTGTCATGAAAAGCCCTAAGTTATTAAAACATTAAATGCCATATTCTGTCATCTTTGAAAGATGTGAAGAATGCCTATCTAACTGAAATATATCTATGCACACCTAGAAAATCTAACTAACATGACTACAAACTTGACTATTATAGATGATTATCCATTAACAACCTATATTTCCTAATTATACATTACATTTTTAAATGAAATACACAATCACAATACCTTAACCAAGAGCAGAAATATATATACATATAACAAAATTGACCTTAAATTTATATTAGTAAAGCAAAATTTATACCAATGTAAATTATTCATATCTATATCATCTCCCCCTTTAAATGTAAAAGAACATTTATAAACAATATTGGGGAATATGGGCGTAGTTTTTTCTCTCCAAGCTTCTTCCTGCTGTATGGGGGCACTGTCAATCAGGTCTTTCTTTTTTTTTTTTTAGATTTATTTATTTGCTTTATTTATTTACTTATTTATTATGTATACAGTATTTGTCTCCATGTCTGCCTACATGCCAGAAGAGGGCATCAGACCTCATTATAGATGGCTGTAAGCCATGTGGTTGCTGGGAATTGAACTCAGGACCTCTGGAAGAACAGTCAGTGTTCTTAACCTCTGAGCCATCTCTCCAGCCCCTCAATCAGGTCTTTCATGGTGTATCCTGTGTGCTAGGTTCATCTCGTTTGGCAGTTGAGTGAAGTAATTTTTTGAAGGTGTTCACAGTGACCTTTTAGGAGGCTGTGGTCTATCATACCATATTGATGTAGAAGGAATCCACAGGGTCTTATCCTCTGTGAAAACAAAAAAAGAACTTCTCTTCCAAAGCATCATATCCTTAGACCCAAATTTTGAAGTAATAATAACTTTATAATATCCATGCTGGTTTAGCTTAGCAGCCCAATGAAACGCCTCTCTGTACTTAGCTCCTTTATAGTCAAAAAATTCAAAGAAAACACAATAAAATACATAATCCAGACATTCTGTGAATTTTCCATTTTTACGTGGCTTATTTTTTTTAAATCTGTTACTCTCTGTACTCTGTCTCTTTAAAGACTTTACCCTTTTATTTTAAGCATTAACTTTGACTCTCTATAGTCTTTTTCTTTTCTCTCCCAAGCCTACGTACAGCCATCCAACAATGTGACCCATTTAGAGGTCTTTTATGTCTGAATCTGTCCTATTGTGAATCTGTAATTCTTTACTATCCAGGAGCATTTCTTAAAATGCTAAGCACTTCTCAGAAACTTAAGTTGTGCCATGTAGGAGAAATATGGTACTGCCTGTTTCCTGCCCAGTCTAAACCTTAACTGTGCTGTTATTATGATAATTACAACAGTTCCTGCCTGAGATCAGCACAGTTCAGCATGGCAGAGCCACTTGTGCCTCTGAGCCATGTGAAGTGCACCGCTGGCATGGGGGGGGGCTGCTTGTGCCTTTGAGTAACTTGTGCCTCTGAGCTGCACAGAGTTCCAGGCACACAGCAGTCCACAGTGCCATCAAGCAAGCCAATTTAGTCAGAAACCCAGTCCAAACATTCTGTCTCCAGCAGGAGCCTGAGATGGCGCTGGCAGGATAGCCCAAAAAGCCAGCATTTTAAAACTGCCACAGCTTTTTTACTGTTGCAGGTGCTGAGTGAGAAAATTTTCTCTGCAACACCCTGCTAGCAAACAGCAAAAACTCTGTTAAACTCTGTATTCTTCTTGAAGCTCTCTCAGATTTTATGTGGAGTTAGTTGGCCATGTTGGGCAACCAATTGTAGTAGGGAGGAGAGGGCTGCTTTCTCGGCGCCTGGTTAGCTTATACCCGAAATAATTACACAGAAACTGTATTCATTGAAATACTGCCTGGCCCATTAGCTCTAGCCTATTATTGGCTAGCTCTCACATATTTGTTTAACCCATTTCTAATAATCTGTGTGTCACGAGTCATGGCTTACCGGGAAAGATTCAGCGTGTCTGACCTGGCAGGCTTCATGGCGGGCGACTGTCCCTGACTCTGCCTTCTCTATCCCAGAATTCCATTCTGTCTACTCCACCCACCTAAGGGCTGCCTTATCAAAAGGCCAAGGCAGTCTCTTTATTAACCAATGAAAGTAACCCAAATACAGAAGGACCTCTTACACCACCCACCTTCATGACTGAGTAATTGGTTTTCTATTGCTTGTGAGCTGTAAAATTCACCAACTTACACCTATTGCCTGTGATGTCACTCACCTTTGGATATGTGGTGACTGGTTTGTATAGGAGACACACACAGAGAGAAAGAGAGAGAGACAAAGACAGAGAGAGAGAGAGAGAGACAAAGACAGAGAGAGAGAGAGAGAGAGAGAGAGAAATAAAGAGGGAGGGAGGTAGGGGAGTCTCTGCAGGGGTCACGGTAGGCAGTAAAATAATCCACGAAGAGGTGAGAATGAAAATTCGGTTCAGATTGTTATGTCAACCTGGATCAAACTTTGGGGAGTCTGGTGCTAGGCAGGTTTGCTACCAGAATATTTAAACACAGTATAATCGGGGGGAAAGTCTCCTGGAGTAATACAATCCCCGGTACATGAGGGAGCACAATTACATCTAAACTCAGCTCAGGGTACATGTCATGTGTTCCAAGAAGATGAGTTCTGGACACAGGCTACCTGTGCTATCTTAAGACCTAAGGAAGGATCTGGCCTGGTCTTGGTCATACAGATAGCATAGAGGCCAATTAGACCCCTGGTATCACTCTGGTCCTGTTTGTAAAGCTTGGAGTGTCCACTGGCTGTACAAGGAATGTGAGGGTCATCTGGGCTATTTGGTATCTCTGGTCCTGGTTGTGGGAGCTTGGAGGAGCTGCTGGCTGTACAAAGAATGTAAGGGTCATTTAGACTCTTAGGTATCTCTGGTCCCAGTTGTGGAGTATAGGGAGCCCCTGGCCATAAGAGCCATTTAGATTACTAGCTGCCTTCCGGTCCTAGTTGTAGGAGCTTGATATGGCCTGGTCCAACAGATAGTGAAGATCACCAGGCTATTAATAACCTCCAATTCCCAGCTTTCTGGATGGAAGAACAGGTTTTACATATTTTCCATTGAGAAGACAATCCTGCATGCTTAACATTCCTGGTTTCCCAGGAGATCTGTGGGCACAAGGACCTTCCTGCTCCCAACAGACTGAAACACTGTGATAGGAGCTGAGATGTACCCCAGGAGGCAGATACACATTTGCAAAGTGTAGATGTCACACAGTGAAATAATGAGAACTGTCACAGAATGTGTTCTGTATGCATCATCACTGTGGACAAGGAACGGATCAAATTTCTGAGTTCAAACGCCTAAGAAACAAATATGTACATGGAGCTGGGGGAGATGGCTCAGCGGGTAAAATGCTTGATGAACTAGCATGAAGACCTGGGTTCAGATCCCCAGAACCTTTGAAAACCTCAGCACAGGGTGCTGTAGAGACGGCTCGGTGTTTAAGAGCACTTGTTGCTCTTACTGAAGACCTGAGTTCAAATCCCAGGACCCGTCAGGTGGCCCGAGACTGACTGATAACTCCACCTCTGGGGGGTCTGACACCCTCCTTGGGCACCTGAATGAACACATCTGCACATACATACATAGACACATACACACGCAGACACACACACACACACACACACACACACACACACGCAGACACACACACACACACACACA
>PVIU01009799.1:28573-74142 GCA_004026605.1 Ondatra zibethicus | reverse complement strand
TTGGTGGCCTGCGTCCCCTCATGCCCTGGAATACAACTCAGAGCTCCAGGCAGCAGAACCATCTGTTGTTTTGTTTGCCAGAAAGTGCACCCTGTATGGTCTCCTGTCTAAGTTGAAAATATTATGCATGTGCAGGACTATTCAAGTATTTTATAAACAGTAGCACACAATAAATTCCATGCATGGGCCGCTGCTCCTACCTCTGTGTTGGGTTTTATTTGAAAGATCTAGTCTGATTTAATCTTTTTATGCAAATTGTAAAATTCTGTTCATGGAGCTAGAATAGCCTTCAGAGATCATTCTATAGGTAACTAATGATGATTTCATGAATTAAATTCCTGCCTTTATAAATTTTACTTGTTTCCCCCTAAAACTTTTGTTATACTTTTTTTTTTTAATGTGAGTAGTTGTGCATTGGTGAACTTTGAATACCTACAGCAGTCTTCCAAAATACAATATTTAAAGTCACTTAGGGCTGGGGATATAGTTCAGTGGAAGGGTGCTTGCCAGTCATGTTCAAGGCCCTGGGTTCAACCCCTACTGCCGTAAATACAATAGAAGTCACTGTTTTCGCCAACTCTTAGTTGGAAGAAATAGTCTAGTCTTGGACTTTGTTAGAGTGATATTGATAAATTGTGTTTGGATATTGGGTAGTTTAACAATAAGCAAAATACTAATATATGGTTACTCTGAGATTGTGCATATCCTCTGCCATTGTTGAAGTGAATATAATTTCGTGCAAATCAAGAAATTGCTCACAATTTATAACATGACAAATAGCTTTAAACAGTAACTACGATACTCATGAAGCATCAGTTTATATCAAAATATATATTCTTGCCTAATTCTAGATAAAAATAGAATCTAAAGTTTTATATTATTGTTCAACATAATATTGATTTGTAAACCAGTTCGTTAGCTGCCTCTAAAATTACTATATACTTTATAGATTTTTCATAGTTTTTTATGAAAATTACATTATTAAAATTAGGAACTTAACTAGTATATTAAGTGCTAGGAACTTCTTAGCACTTGGATTTCTTACTAGGGTTGTATAGTATTTGTGAGAGTCATAGGTAAGCATAAGGCATCATTATCAAACTTGAAGAGTTGCAGGTTGCTGTTAAAAATTAAGAAGGAGAAAGTAAAAGAACAACTTAGACAAATCAGTGTACCTGAAAATGGTAGACTATCATCCCAACCTCACAGACTTCTTCCGGATTATTAAAGTGGGAGCCTCTTTGTAGTCTCCACCCTCTTCCCCCTTTCTTTTTCTTTTCATTCTTTCTTTCTGAAAAGAGTCTATATAGCTGAGGGATTATGCTTCAACTCCTCTGTCCTCTTGCCACAGCACTCCTAGAGCTAGAATTTTCACAGTCATGAAGTACCTACCATACCTGGCCTTTCATCTTCATGGATAGTTTTACTAAAAGTGGTTAAACATGTAAGATAATTTTCATTACGACTCCTGATGCAAATTGTGGGAAGTTCCATACCTCTAAGTTGTTACTTTAAATGTCTACCAGTGTAAGTAGCAATGCTAAAGTAGAAATATCCCCTATCAATTTTTTACCCTGTCACTATCCTTTATATTCAGATATGACACTTTTGAGTTAGCAGTTAGTCTGTGAATTTTTTTTTTTTTTTTGGTACCTTCTGGTTCAGTCATAGCAACAGAACTCTTAACCCCGTTGAAGGTCATCATTTAATTTTGAGGCCATTTTAGTTTGAAGTTGGCCTTGAAATATTTGTTCACCTCTATTTAATCAGTGTTTTTTAATATTACAATTAATTTCTTTTGTTTACAACTGTTCTATATGGTATTATGTAATGTTTCATTGACTCCTTTGTAGTTCATGCATTACAGTTTAAGATTCCTTTGGAATCCTTTGTGTGAAAACTTTGTAATTTGATGTACTACATTCTAGGACCCCATTGTTTCCAGAGGCAGGTAAGTGACACCTGTGGTCATGAATGTAAGCAAAAAGGTGGGGAGGGACGGTGGATTTTTTTAGTTGTCTAGAACTGCTGTCCAAATAATCTGCTGTTAGGTTCTTCAGCTCTGTAGTTATAAGTGGAAAGGAGCTAGGAAATGTGATTGAACTTCCTGGATCAGCATCCCTGACCAGGTTTGGAAGGATAACTGAGTTAAGTTTTATTTCCTTATAAATTGTATGTATTTTTACTCAGTAATGAAAATATTGGTCTTACCTATTTTGATATTCCAGAAGCATTTATTCCTCTTCTGAAATCATCATGTAGAATGTTCTTTGACACTCGTCATTTAGAGAATACTTTAGGCTCCTTTCAGTGAAATGTTTTTACAGAGTAGTTCTTGTTTTTCTTATAGTTAAGTTTGTTGTGCCATTAAATGCCATTTCTCTCTGCCTTTTTGGGTAATTATATTTATACTTGAGCCTATTTTGGATATAGTTGAATTCTATTTAAGCAGTGTGTTAGGCTAAAAAGGGACATTTGGGCTTGGAGAACTCAACCTTTTCCAAAGATTCCTTTTCTTTTGGTCTGGTGCCTATCCTTCTAGCCAAATATTGGTTCCTTAATTAATCCCAAGGGATTCCCCCCACTCCACCCCACCCCATTCCCCATGATGCTATAAAGTGAGAGCAGAAATGCTACCTTGAGAAACATCCAAGACGTTGTAGGTTTCATCTTTCCTCATCTTGCCTGGCTACAGTGAGCGGGGGGGGGGGGGGTGTTGACAGAGCCCCTTCTGGCAGAGAATAAGGGTCAGAAAGAGAACTCGAGCAGGTGTCCAGGTCCTGACTTGCCTCATTAGGGAGAATTCAGCCTTGTATGTCTGGTTGGCAGGGCACCCCTAAGTCACTGATACCCAGCATTTCAGCAGTTGCAGAAGAAGTGATGTGAAGGAACAGCTGCAAGTGAGATCCAGCCTAGATCTGAAGAGATCAAGCGTTGACTTCACTTGGAGGAAAGAGAAGAAAGGAAGCCTAGGGCTTAGCAGGGTAAGTTACTTTCCCATCAATCTGTCTACTTAGTTCATTTTATAATTCTGTAAAGTGTCACTCAAGGGAGTGTTAACCACTGATTAAGCAGCTAATGTTGTCTATTCTTTTGTTGTTTTTGAGGCAGGGTTTCTCTGAGTAGCTCTGGCTGTCCTGGAACTAGCTTTGTAGACCAGGCTGGCCTCAAAATCAGAGATCTGCTTGGCTCTGTCTCGCAAGTGCTGGTGTTAAAGGTATGCTTCACTACCGTCTGGCCAGAATAGCAATATTTTATATGTACTTTCCCCTTTCACAGCCTCCTCCCCACATTTGGGGGTTCTTTGTTTTTTGAGATACTGTCCAGACTGGCCTCCAACTCATGATCATCCTGCCTCAGCTTCTTAAGTGCTGGAACAAATGTCCATTACGCCAGCCTTCCCCTGCCCTTTCAAGGAGCTCCGTGGCCATCTGTACTTTCCCCTGTCTACCCATCACTATCTGAAAGGTGTATTTGCTGATGGATTTAAGAAACTACAGTGAGATCTCAATCTGGAGACAATGAGAATATGACTCTATGTTATGTGAAATAAATGGGACTTTTGTTAATGGGAGGGAGGAAGGAGGAGAGTGCTGTTTAGGAGTAGGGTAATGATTAGGTTAGACTTTGGAGACGAAGGATAAGAGTTTTTATAGAAGCCGGCCTACATTTCTGTAGTCAATGGTGTTTTCTCTTGAGTTATCAGGATGGCCAGAAGAAAAAGCTAAGTTATCTCTTTTGTAGGTTAAGTAAGCTAAACGCTGCTGAGTTCTTGGTGCTTACCAAAGCTCTTTCTGGTTTCACCCTTCCATGTACTCTGGGGTCCGTCCCCCCTTCATTTTTCTCAGTCTTATACCCCTTGAATTTGGAGGAGCTTGGGATTCTGGAAATACTTGGATTTTGCCACCTGCATACATTTTGCAGCTCCATGATGGTTTTGTACACTTCCCTTTAACAAATCTGATTGTAAAGGATCAAATGTCAGGCCATTTTTATAACAAAACATGATCCCTGATGTGAACTTTGGTACCTTGTTTGCAGTAGAACCAGCTGCTGCCAGTGTTTTTATCCTCTATCCTTTCCTTGTCCCTGGAGATAGTAAACCTGGATATTAATAGCTTTAGCCTCTTCATGTTTACAGATATCTTTATTTCTTCAGTACTGTTTTTTTCAGGTTGAGGAGAAATTTACATATGAAATTTAAAATTTTGAAAGTTAGCGATTAAATGGTATCTAGTGGTCTGTTGCTACAGTTCAGTTGGTAGAATGCTTACCTAGTATGTATGAAGCCCTGGGTTTGATTTCTATTGCTTATAAATGCAGTATGGGCTGGGCGGTGGTGGTGCACGCCTTTAGTCCCAGCACTCGGAAGCAGAGGCAGGTGGATCTCTGTGAGTTTGAGGCCAGCCTGGTCTACTGAGCTAGTTCCAGGACAGGCTCCAAAGCTACACAGAGAAACCCTGTCTTGAAAGAACAAAACAAACAAACAAACAAAAATACCCAGTTGGGAGTATACTTGTCATTGGAATACTCAGGAGATAGACTCAGAAGAATCAAAATTTGAAGTTCATTCTCATTTCCATAGGAAGTTTGAGACCAGCTTGGGATACTTGAAACCCTTTGTTTTTGTTGTTACTTATTTTGGTTTTTGAACACAGGGTTTCTCTGTTGCTCTAGCTGTCCTGGAACTCACTCTGGGTACCAAACTGGCCTCACACATAGATCTGCCTGCCTCTGCCTCTACCACCACCCAGCTTTAATTTATTATTATTTTTTAAAGTATATTCACAGAGTTACAAACCTCTCTATCTAGATCTAAAACAGTTTCATCCGTAAAAGAAAACTCAACTTTTGAGGCAGTTATTCCTCTTCTCCATCCAGTCTATAATAACTGTCAATCTCTCTCCCAGTTTACTCCCTCCCCCTTTTTTCTTCCCAACATATAAATCCCAGTGTGTTCATCATTCATTCGTTATTGGACCTTTAGTCGTTTCAAGTTATTGACTAAATAACTTGTGAGCATCCATATGAAAACATTTATTAGATAACCATTTTCAATTGTTTGGAGGTGCATACCCAAGAATGAAATTGCTTTATCATGTAGTAATTTTATGTTACTTTGCTTGCTTGCTTCCCTCTCTCCCTCCCTCCTTCCCTCTCTTCTTCCTTTTTGTGAGACATTGTATTCCTGGCTAGCCTTGAAATCACTGTGTAGTCTAGTCAGGTCTAGAATATGTGGCAGTTCCCCTGCCTCTGAAGTACTGAGATTATGGGTGAGAGCCATACATGCCCCCTTTTTATTTCTTTTATGATAGCCATCTTTATGGGGGGATGAAAAGATATTTCATTATAGTTCTGATTAATAATTACTTAATGACCAGTGAACATGTTTTCTTTCATGTATTTTCCATTTGCATATGTTCTTTGGAAAAATACCTACTTAATTAAATATCTTGTCCCTTTTTAATTCATTTCTTTTAATTTTTGAGAATTTCAGGCATATATATATATTATATTTTGATCAGATACACCTCTCATTCTTCCCTCAAATTCTGCATCCTCCACATACACACATACATACAACAGGACCCACTCCCAAATTCATTTCTGTTTAAAACAACCCATTCAGTCCAATTAGTGGTGCCTGTATGTTTATGGTTTGGAGCCGTCCACTAGAGCACGAGGACACTTCTTCCAGTGACCACACTCCCTCAGTTGCCAGTAATTCTTCCGTTGTGAGTCATACCTTCTGAACTCCTTCCCACACATGCTGGAATTTTGACTGGCTGATCTGTTGATCTTGTGCAGATGACGACAGTCTGGTTTTATGACTAAAACACCATGTCATGTCATTTTGTGGCATTCCTCCCCATCTTCCAGTTTTATTTTCTCTCCTCTCCCCCCAGACAGTGTTCCCTGAATCTTGGTGGGTTAGGGTGTGATATAGATGATAGTTATCCCATTTAGGCCTGAGCACTCAAGGTCACATATTCTTAGCACTTAAACCAGTTATGAGTTCTCCATTAACTACTGTGCATTGCAAAAACTGCTCTGACCAGGGTTGAGAGTAGTACAAATTGGTGGGAATAAATGTAAACGTTTAGAAAGAAGTTTGACAACATAGGCACTTAGCAAAAACAACAGTACTAGGTTCCCCCTAGGGCCTATGAATGCCCCACTCAGACTTTTGACCAGGTTTAGAGTACCAACCATGAATTTCTTATTGTGTAGCTGGCCTCAAATAACAATCAAATAGCAGTTGGTTGCCAACATAATGGCCATGCCGCTATTTTACATTCAGTGAGCATACCTTGTATTTTATTTTATTATTTTAGAGCCTAACACTGGGTAAGGCCATTGATATTTTTTTCTCCTCCAGCAGACAGCATAGCACCTCTAGCACTATGAAAGCTAGCCAACAGAGAGAACGTTTCCTGGTTAGTTCCGTATGTCTTGTACCCAAAATATGTATTGTCTTCAGCATCAACTTACGATAGACTTTGCCTCTTTTTAGTTGGGTTGTTTATTGTCTGTTGTTCATAGGGTTGGGTGTTGTTTTGAGACAAGGTCTCACTGTGTGACCCTGTACTGGAACTCAAAAATCTGCCTGCCTCTGCCTTAAAGGTGTGTGACACCACGGCTGGCAAGAGTTTTGTTTTTTGGAGTTTTTTGGGGGGGCGGGAGTTGAGACGGTTTCTCTGTAGCTTTGGAGCCTGTCCTGAAGCTAGCTCTTGTAGACCAGGCTGTCCTCGAACTCACAGAGATCCGCCTGTCTCTGCCTCCCGAGTGCTGGGATCAAGAGTTTTTTTATGTACTCTTATTAACCTCCTTATGAGTGTATAACTTACAAATATTTCCTTTAATTCTTTGGGTTGTTGTTTCACACTGTTGATGGTATCTTGTCATTTTTTTCAATATGTCTCAGATTATTTCTGTCAGTATTTCTACAGTCATTCTTTTCTTTGTATTCAAAAGTCCTTTTCCTTGTCTAGGTGCCCTCAGAGTATTCCTATCTTTTGAGGTCAGTTCCAACTGCTTTCTGCTTCATGAAGTCACCTATAACTTACTCGCTATGGAGATGTCTTCTGTTCTCCCATTAGTGCTTTCTAGAAGATTTCATTGTACTTTATAGTTTGTATATGATACCTCCATTTAGATGAAATGCATAAGTTTCTTCCTGTTTTCAGTTGACAGGGTTTCTTTGTTATAGCCCAAACTGGTCTCAGACCTGAGATACTCTTGCCTAAGCCCTCTGCTGAGATCACAGGCATATGCCCAACAGAAATATATATATAATATTTTACAAGTGATTCTACCTGTTGATCAGTAAATATACATTGGATAAATGGAAGTTTTAAGTTTTTCTAGTATGATCTCTTGTGACTAGGCACAGGTAAAAGAAAAGACAAGAAAGGAAACTTGGGTATCACAGAGTCCCAGCTAGACTAGTGGATGGATATGGCCTTGATTTTACTTCCAAATTTCTATGTTTTAGAGATTTTCTTCTTAATTTACCTAACTTGCTTTTTTTTTTTAAGATAAAGTGACCTTTTATTTTCTTTTTCCCCTTGATATGCTAAACTCATTTTTATTTTATTTTATTTGAGACAGGGCTTCTCTGTGCAACAGCCCTGGCTTTCTTGGTACTCATTTCTTATCCAGGTGTCCTCCTCGAACTCACAGATGTCCGTCTACCTCTGCCTTCTGAATGCTGGGATTAAAGGTGTGTACCACCACCTCTGGCTGCTAAACTCTTTTTTAAATTCACATTTACCATTCCAATTTTAGTATGTGTGCTGACGTGAGTGCTTGAATTGCTCTTTCTCTATATATGTCTCTCTCTCTATCTGTCTATCTATATATTTTATATATATTATATATATATATAATGATTTATTTATTTTTATTTCACATGCAGTGATGTTTTGCCTGCATGTGTGTTTGGATGAGGGTTTTGGATCCGTTGGAGTTACAGACAGTTGTGAGTTGCCATGTGGGTACTGGGAATTGAACCTGGTCCTCTGAAAGAGCAGTCATACTCTTAACTGCTAAGGTATCTCCCCTGCTTTTACTATATTTTTGCCTTTCTGATGCTCATTTTATATTGCGCTTACTGTATATTTTTAAGTTTATTGCTTATAATTTTTTCAAGCAAATTTAAATGCATTTTATTTTTGGATAACTTTCTAAGTTTGATTTTGTTGTTGCTGTTGGGACAGAGTCTCATTGTGTAGCCCTGGCTGTCCGGCAGCTGTGTAAACCAGACTGGCCTCAAACTCACAGAGTGGGGGCTGGAGAGATGGCTCAGAGGTTAAGAGAACTGACTGCTGTTCTAGAGGTCCTGAGTTCAATTCCCAGCAACCACATGATGGCTCACACCCATCTATAATGAGATCTGGTGCCCAGAACACTATATACATAATAAATAAATTAAAAAAAAAACACCTCACAGAGTGCCTGCCTTTGCCTCCTGAATTCTGGAATCATGATGTATGTAGCACCCCACCTGACTATTTTGTTTTTTTGAAAAAGAAAGGTTTTTAATTACATTTATTTATGTATGTGCACATGCATATACATGTGTGCTTGTGAGCGTTTGCACAGAAGTCAGAGAACAACTTTCAGAAATTGGTTTTCCTTTGATAACATGGGTTTCCAGGATCAAACTCCAGTTGTCTGTCTTGACATCAAGCATGTCTGCTTACTGAGCCACCTTGCTGGGCCCACTGTTTTTTTTTTTTTTCTTAAAACAAATGAACCAATGCCTCTACTCCAAATAAATTGTGGTTAAAAAAAAAAGCAGGGGGAGAGATGACTCAGCAACACTTAACTGTGTTCTTCCTGAGGACCTTGGTTTGGTTCTCAGCAGTCCACATGGTAGCTCAGAGCTGTCTGTAACTCCAATTCCAAGGATCTCACACTCTATTCTGATCTTTACAATACATGTGTGCACACAACACATGTACAACATGTACAAGAAAAACATCTACAAAAATAAATCTTCTAAAGAAACTTCAGGACATGAAGTTACTCAGTGGGATAAAGTATTTGCCCAGCAAGCTTAATAACCTAAATTTTACCCCTGGAATCCAAACGAAAAGGCCAATTCTGTTGGGTCTTGTACTCTGTAAAGATTTGTCACTTGTATTGATTTAATAAAGTGCTGATTGGCAGGCAGGAAGTATAGGCGGGGTGACCAGAATAGGAGAATTCTGGGAAGAGGAAAGGCTGTCTGCAGTTGTCACCCAGACATAGAGGAAGCAAGATAAGAATGCCTCACTGATAAGAGGTACCAAGTCATGTGGCTAGCACAGACAAGAATTATGGGTTAATTTAAGATGTAAGAGTTAATTAAAAATATGCGTAAGCTACTGGTCAAACTGTTTTAATTGATATAGTCTATATGTTATTTGGGTCTGGGCAGCCAGGAAACAAATGAATAGTCACTGCTTACACAACTCCATAGCACATGTCTATAGTTTCTTGCTCTTAGGTCAAGATGGGAGATAGAGACAGAATTTCCTAAAAAGTTATGAGCCACCTAGCCTGGAT
Organism: Ondatra zibethicus; assembly: GCA_004026605.1. Taxonomy (NCBI): domain Eukaryota; kingdom Metazoa; phylum Chordata; class Mammalia; order Rodentia; family Cricetidae; genus Ondatra; species Ondatra zibethicus. The sequence goes on along the minus strand of PVIU01009799.1, from coordinate 64,590 downwards.
TGCACAGTGAGGCATACATAACAAAAGGGATCCTGCCTCAAATGAGGTGGAAAGCGAGAAGACAACTCCAGAAGTTCTAAATTCCACATACATATTGCAGTATGTAAACGTCTGCATTTATACACATACATGTAAAAATAATTCTTTAAAATTATCATTTGTCCCATTTATCTTAAGTCCTAGTATTGTTCAGATGACAAGCATTAGCCAAATATCATGGCAGGCAATAGATCCTAGTTTGTAAACATTTTCTATTTTTAAACTGTCATTTAAAAAAAAAATCTTATCTAGAGTCACACCATCTTTATGTTAGGACTGAAACCATGACATTTTGATTCAAATGTTCCTAGTGAAACACTGATAGTTATTTAAATTAGCCTGATGTACTTAATTATTCTGCATCCCTGTCATAAAGGTTTTACAGTTTCTGGTCTCTGTTCTCGTTTGCTTTTGAGTGATTTCATATAATTTTTGAAGTACTTCTTATAGACTCTTTTGGTAAAGCTGGTTCATGACTATCAACACCAGTTATTACTGTGCTTTAAATATTTTTCTTTTTGACCTTCAGTGGAAGTATTTCCACCAGTGTTACCTTTTATCCCATTGACCTCCAAGCACCTCATAGAATAACTTGTCATGGCTGGTGAGGTCCTAGTGGATGGATCAGGATGGTGACTAGAGCCACAGCACTAGTTTAGTGTGCTCACAGAAGAGTGCAGGGTGGAGAGCAGAGCCTGTTATGTCTTATCTCCACAATTCATAGCAGGTTCACTTAGCCAACTTTCCAACTACTGGTAACTTTGGTTAGCCAAAAACTTGTTGCATTTTCTTCTTTTTTAAAGTTAATTTAGCAGTCTGTGCTGAGACAAATAACATAGCACACAGCTGGGCTACATAAGAATCTGCTTCAAAACAACAAAAGATTCTATGTGTTTAATATATTAATTTATTATTTTTATAAAAGAGTTCTGCTGGGGATGTAGTTGACATGGTATAGTGCTTACCTAGCATTCATGGATGCTGTCTTAGCACTTGGGAAATGGAGCCAGAGTTTCAGGAATTCAAAGTCATTCTCAGAGACATAATGAGTTAGGGGCCATTCTGGTCTATATGACCTGTCCCCTCCCACTTCCCCCAAAAGCCAAACATTGACAAGGCTAGGGGCTACTTTGCTCAACCAATTCCTATCCACTGCTTCTTTAAGGATTTTGTAATTCCTTACATTGTACATTTATTTAACTGTATATAGAACTTCATATATCACACACATGCATAAATTATATTGTATGTAATTATTCTCTTGTTTTTGTTTGAGAGCAGGTCTTGCTGTGCAAACCAGACTGGCCTGCAACTCTGCATTTTCCTTTACCTCCTGAGTACTAGTATTATAGAAGTGATCCACCATGTGCCTAGCGGTCTCCTGTTTTTTATAACTGCTTATAGCAGTAACCAATCCATAACTAATAAATAAATTTTCTCATAGCCATGCCTCAGAGACTTGAATGTGAAGTAAAAGGTCAGGGATCTGAATACATGAGTTCATATTGTCAAATTCCATCCCTGTTTAGCATCTAGTCCCCAAGTTCATTGGACATGGCTCCACGTTCACAACGGCGAAAGCACAAGAAACCCCCACCTGTGACTCCCATGGTTGTAATCCCACCCACAGAATTATCTCCGGAACTTCCAACCCTCTTAAAAGCTGACCCTAGCATTGATGCACTTGGCTTCATTTCCTTGGATAATAATGTACCAGGTCTGTCCCAGTTGATACTTCAAAAGCTGAACATGAAAAGCTATGAAGAATACAAGTGAGTGATCAGTCTGTGTAAAGGGGGCTTAGTGTCTTTGGTTCTGCATATCAGAAAATGGAAGTATAATATGGAGTGTTGTCATTCTGACCTTTATCAGTACATTAGTATCGTCATCATCACCTATTCCCCAGCAATGTTTAAGCATGCATGGGCATCCTGTTTATGTCAGTTATCCAGTTGTTTCTATCCTGGGCAGTCTTAGATGTTTGCATTATTGTCATACCCAAGGTTCCACAATCTTCCTTTATGCTAGAAGAAATATAATTGCTAAAGAAAAATGGGAGTGGGATACATTTAAGATTACATAAAAGTCTGTACAAAGTGGAGGAAGCACAGAAGAGATTTGGGAGATACTCTTCAGTGTTGTGCTTTCTTCCCTACTGTCTCTACAGGTTGGTAATAGATGGGGGAGCCCCAGTATCAGGCTTTGGATTTCAATGTCCACAAGAAATGTTCCAGAGGATGGAGGACACGTTTCGATTCTGTGCTTACTGTAAAGCACTCCCTTGCAGACTTCCAGATCACAAGGTTCTCCGGCACTGTAAGAGGTGACTTGTGGGGTGCTAGTAGGGGAACATTTAGAAATAACCCTATATTAAGTGCTCATTCCTAGAGGAACAACCCTAAGGGTTTTTTTGTTTGTTTTTCTTTTGCTTATTTTTTGTTTTGTTTTCAGAATTAATAGTTTCTCATTTTGTGTGGCCCCAGTTTTAATCCTGTTTATTTTTGGTGTTGTGGGAGATGAAAGAGCAGATGCTCTTCTAGTTTCTTCTTGAGTACACATGGGGTAAGATCACATCTGTTCCAAGAAAGTTGAGGTGGTCACTCTTGTTAAAAGAAAGCATCAGCAAACTGTGTGGCTTTTTGTTTTGTTTTGTTTTGTTTTATTTTAGTTCATCCCTGCCCCCTGGAAAGAAGTGAAAAACATAAGTGTTAGACAGGTGGAGATGGGGCAGCACTCTATTGAGAATTGCATTCCTTTTGCTTCACCTGCTAGTGTGGCTCCCACATTTGGATTTTCACCTGTCATTTTTCTCCACATCATCTTCACCAATTCATTGGCCTGTCTTCAAAGGTGCAGGTATCCCTTCCCTGAACACACAATCACCTTTGTGATAGAGGGACGTGTTTCTTTGGTTCATTCTCTCAGGTGCAGAAATGTCTATTACTGTGATACAGATTGCCAGAGGTCAGATTGGCCAGCACATAGGAAAGTTTGTCAAGTGCTCCGTCTTGTGGCTGTGGATCGTGTCATGGAATGGCTTCAGGTTACAGGTAGAGTAGGGGGTATTAGGAAATTGTATCTTAGTGATAATTGTTGAATATAGTTGGACAAAAATAAAAGCATGTCGTTTTAAGGGGAAAATGAGAAACGTGACAAGGAATGGGAATACTTGTAGTTACTAGGTGGCAAAATAAATATGACTTATTGAGGAAAGAATTTTGACGCCAAGGATTTGCTATTTATTTATTTGGTTTTTTTCGAGACAACGTTTCTCTGTAGCTTTGGATCCTGTCCTTGAACTAGCTCTTGTAGACCAGGCTGGCCTTGAACTCACAGAGATCCGCCTGCCTCTGCCTCCCGAGTGCTGGGATTAAAGGTGTACGCCACCACCGCCCGGCTGGATTTGCTATTTATTATTTTTTAAACTATGAATATTTGAGTATGTGTTTGAGCACATGCATGCAGTGTCCTTCGAGGCTGGAAGAAGGCATGGCCTTCCCTAGAGTTGGAATTACAGACAATTGTGAGCTCCCCAGTTTGGTTGCTGGGAACTAAACTCAGTCGTTTCCAAAAGCAGTGTGCCCTCTTCTTTCCAGGCCTGTTCACTTACTCCTTCTACCCTACAGGTGATTTTGTCCTACCCTCAGGACCGTGGCCATGTCCAGCAGAAGATGTACACGATTGGGATACCTGGTTTACTATGAGGGGTTTACAGCTAGAGTCTACACTGAATACAGTTCTGGGTAGCAATGCTATGACCATGCTTTGGGCCAATCTAGGAAGGCCACAGCCAGAACCTGATGTTCTGTACAGCTCTTTGAAGCGATTGATAACAGATGTTCTGTCACGGCCCTTGACCCTGGGCCTAGGGCTTCGGACTCTGGCCATCGATGTTGGGAAGACTGGAGGAAGCACATTGCATGTAGTTGGTGCTTCCCACGTGGAGACATTTCTCATTCGTTCTGGAGATTATGATGAGCTTGGCTATATGTTTCCTGAACATCTTGGCCTCCGTGTGATTATGGTGGGTGTGGATGTGGGTGCTAACCTCTTACAGAGTTCCTCACCTTTACCCCTGGAGCCTGGAACAATTCAGCTTAGTGGCCACAAGGCTCTGTATCATGACTTCTGGGAGGAGCAGATAGAAACTGGGAATCTAGCCCATCCAGATTTGGTGGCTGCATTCCATCCAGGTAAGAGCTATTCATTCAGAGAAATACTGAGGAGCTGATTTTTCGACTCTGTGCTTACGTTTCAGTTAGGGTATTTATTACTATGCTGAAACACCATGACCAAAAGAAAGTTAGAGAGGAATAGGTTTATTTGGCTTATACTTCTGCATTTCTAGTCCATCACTGAAAGAAGTCAGAATAGGAATTTAAGAAGGGCAGGAACCAGAAGGCAGAAGCTGATGCAGAGGCCATTGAAAGGTGCTGCTTACTAGCTTGCTCCTCGTGGCTTGCTCAACTGCTCTATTATAGAACCCATGACCACCCACTCAGGGATGGCCCCATCTACAATAGGCTGGGCCTTACCCCATCAATCAGTATTTAAGAAAATGCCTGACAGTTCGATATTTGGACACATTTTCTCAATTGATATTCCCTCCTTTTAGATAACTCTAGCTTGTGTCAAGTTGACATTAAACTAGCCAGGAGAACTTACAACTGTTTTCATTTGTTTCTTTTTGTCCTCATTAAATACAATATAATGATGAGCTTGGGTGATTATTTCCCATACATCCTTTATTGAAGAGCTTGTGTAGCTCGTGAGGATGAGAACTGGAGTTGAACAACATAAGGGTTTAGTAGATAATCAAAGGAGTGTCATGCTCTTAGGATATACCTTCTTTCATCTCTTCATGTTTCCACACTTGTTCTTCAGGTTTTCATGCCTCCCCAATCTTGATGGAAGCTTGGCTACCTACCCTGCTGCTGCTTCGTGACCATGAGATTCCAACGTTGATTACTGTTTACAGGTTTTTCCTATTTCTGTTTCTGATCTTTCCTGACTCACTTTTTCCTGTACACAGATGAACCCACTTTGATTTAGCTTGCCTATTAGGAAGGTGTTCTTCCTTCCTGCATGAGGCTCTAAAAAAATTTTTCTGGGAAGAGTCCTTTATTACATAATCTGGGATTTGGTGAGACATTTGGGAGGGAAAAATAACCCTTGCCTAGTACAGCTTTAGAAAATTTTTGGTATTGGTCATGAGTTGCCATACACTTGAGCAATTTCTACTCGTTCATAATTGCCAGAGGGATTTTCCTTCTCTCTTCTGCAGCCAACAGGAATTGGAAGCCTCTTTGCAGATTCTGGTGAACTTGCATACACACATCATTGCTTGTGGAGCTAATCCTTTCACATCCCTCAAACCTGAACAGGTTTATTCTAACCCTAATAAGCAGCCAGTTTACAGCAGTGCCTACTACATCATGTTTCTTGGAAGTTCCTCCTGCCAACTAGAGAAGCATTTAGAAGAAAAAGCAGATGACTTTTCAATAATTGAACCAAATCCTAACCTGAAAAATGGAAGCTTATTCATATCACCACATTGATGTTGAATTGTTGCCAGCTTTGAAATCTGCTGAATGCTAAACCTTATTCACAGTCCAAGTAAAGATTCTATACCAATGAAAGCTCAGTATGACATGACTCATTTCTGATGTTACCCTAGTCCTGGGAATTGAACACAGGGCTTTGTACATGCTAGGCATGTGCTTTACCATTGAGTTATGTTCCCAGCCGTCTGTTATAATTTGTTTTTGATTGTTTGTTTTGAGACCAGCCTTGAATTGACTAACATCTGTGTCAGCCTCACAAGTAGGAGGGGTTTCAAGCTTGTACAAGAAGGCTTGTACAAGCTTGATTTAACTTGTGTCTAAAAAGTTAGTTATGGATAGGGGTGTAAGTGTGAATGTCTCACTTTTTTTTGGTAGTCTCCAACAAAGTCAGAACTACATATGCATTTGCCACTGCACATTAGTATGTTGGGGTTTCTTAAATCACTTGTTTTGTTTTCTGTTTACAGTCACATATTACTCACCTGCACAAAAAAAAAGACCTTAAAATTAGAGGATTTTGGGGCTGGAGAGATGGCTTAGTGGTTAAGAGCACTGGCTTCTCTTCCAGAGGTTCTGAGTTCAATTCTTAGCACTCACATGGCAGCTCATAACTGTCTATAACTGTAGTCCCTTGCAAGCCAATGTCCTCTTCTGGTGTGTAGACATGCATGCAGACAAATACCATGTATATAAATATATAAATAAATATTTTTTAAAAAATTAGAGGATCTTTTTCTTGCCAAGGCATCAGATCTGTTTGGACTGCTAGACCAGTGCACATTGTATCATTTCCTTATCATCCCCAGCTGTTCATTTTTAGAGCCTTGTCATGACCTTTATGTACACATATAACTTTACTTCCCCCAACAGACATACGTACTTTTTTGTTGATTTTTGGGTTTTGTTTTGTTTTTGAGACAGGGTCTCTTTGTATAACCCTGGCTGTCCTGGAATTCACTCTGTAGACCAGGTTACCCTCAAACATAAAGATCTACCTGCATGGTAGTGCACACCTTTAATCCCAGCACTGGGGAGGCAGAGGTAGGTCGATCTCTGTAGAACAGGCTGAAGAATAGACTTTTTAACAAATGTTGCTGGGACAGTTGGATAGCCACATGCAAAAGAAGAAAGTTGGAGCCCCACGCCATATGATAGAAAGTGAATTCAGATTGTTGTGGGATGTGCATTAATTCCAGTACAAGGCAGGTATGGCAGGAGGTTCAGCAATATGAGGCTGTCCAGGCTACATAGCAAGACTAAGGACAAGAAGCTTCAGTACTCATGAGGTGTAGAGGCAGAAGAATCAGTTCAAGGTCATGGTGACATAGCAAGTTTGAGTCCAGCCTAAGCTATAATTGGAAGATTTAAGGCAAAGTGATCCTGGCAGGTCCCCTAACGGGTAGGAGACCACAGTGGATGGGAGACAGACAGATAACTCCATGCAAAGAGAGCTTTGGTATTGGAAAGGGTATAAGGGTAAGAGATTATGGAGGGAAGAGATGTGTGGGGGAGAAGGGAGGAAGGGAGAGGCAATGGTTGCCTCATCAGAAGAAGGAGGGACAGAGAGCGGGTATGGAAAGAAGGCACAAGATCAGCTTGCCTTGGCAGGAGGGGGGGGAGATTGCGGTGGGCGAAGCTTGTCTCTTAAAGGGACAGAGTACCTAGGTGACAAGAAAGGTCAGCAGAACAATAAATAATGAAAACCTAGCCTCATACTATAGTAAGAGGCACAGGCCTGTTTTTTGGTCCCGGTGGCTGTCCGGCTCCCATTGTCCGGTGTCGGGCTAGTTTATGTCCGAAATAATTACACAGAAACTGTATTTATTGAAATACTGCCTGGCCCATTATCTCTAGTCCCTTATTGGCTAACTCTCACATATTATTTTAACCCATCTCCATTAATGTGTTTTGCCACTTGAGTTGTGGCTTACTGGCATGAGTCTAACCAGTGTCCATCTTGGGCCGGAGAAGCATGGCGTCTCCCACATTGCCTTTTCTCTCCCAGCTTTCCGTTCTGTCTACTCCGCCCACCTAAGGGCTGCCCTATCAAAAGGCCAAGGAAGTCTCTTTATTTAGCCAATGAAAGCAATACACAAACAGAAGACCCTCCTACACCATTTCCCCCTTTTCTGTTTAAACAAAAGAGAAAGGCTTTTATTTTAACATAGTAAAATTACATATAACAAAACAGTTATCAAGCAAGAACTACAGTTACCATATTTAGATCTATTTTATTTTTATCATAACAATGGAAAACTATAACTATCTGTTCTTTAACGCCATCAAAGACTCTAGAAGGATATAATATTACCTAAGTAAACGAGAAATAAGCAATTTTTAAAACTCTAGAAGTGACAGAGACCTCTCGTTGCCTGGACAGTCACCCAAAGTTCCTCTGTACCGTTGGGGCATCCATCTTTAGCCTACAGGCCCACAGTATTTAGTAGACATTTTCATGAAGCAGGAATTTTTTTTTTTTTCAAGACAGGTTTCTCTGTGGCTTCGGAGCCTGTCCTGGAACTAGCTCTGTAGACCAGGCTGGTCTCGAACTCACGGAGATCTGCCTGCCTCCTGAGTGCTGGGATTAAAGGTGTGTGCCACCACCACCCGGCTGAAGCAGGAAAAGACAGTTTAGTCACTTTTTGTATTTTGTAGAATGTCTTGTATACCTCTTTCATGAAGCAGGACCCTGAAGGATCATCTCACCTTTAGGCAAGTTTAGCAGTCCTCTCTCTGTGGGTTTTTTGTGTCCAGTTAAGCAGTCTAGGCAAGAGCAGTTTCTTGCCCAAATGTCTAACAAACTCCATAAGGAGCCTCTTTGATGTCCATCTTTCTCTTGAAGTAGCTGGTGCTGCCAGGAGCAGACGTGTCTCATTGTCATGAAAAGTTCTAAGTTATTAAAATATTTAAATTTCATGTTCTGTAGTCTTTCAAAGATATGAAGAATGCCTATCTAACTAAGATATATTTAGAAAATCTAACTAACATGACTACAAGCTTAACTATTATTGATGATTATCCATTAACAACCTATATTTCCTAATTGTACATTACATTTTTAAATGAACTACACAATCACAATACCTTAATCAAGAGCAGAAATATAGATATAACAAAATTGACCTTAAATTTATATCACTAAAGCAAAATCCATACCAATGCAAATTATCCATGTCTGTATCATCTCCCCCTTTAAATTTAAATTTAAAGAACATTTATAAACAATATTTGGGTGGGTGCCAATTGTAGTAAGAGGCATGGGCCTGTTTTTGGTCCCGGTGGCCATCCGGCTCCCGTTGTCCGGTGTCGGGCTAGTTTATGCCCGAAATAATTACACAGCCTTCCATTCTGTCTACTCCACCCTCCTAAGGGCTGCCCTATCAAAAGGCCAAAGACAGGCTCTTTATTTAACCAATAAAAGCAATACACAAACAGAAGACCCTCCTACACCATCAGACATTCTTTAAAAGGGTTCAGAGAGCTAAAGAACTTACATGCGTAGAAGAAAATATATGAGTAAATCTTCATAAATTTGTATGTTTTCTTAGACTATTATACCAGAAACACAAATGTTGACTATTTGTGCTGACTCAGGCTGGGTGAGGAAAGGGTTGCTTTCTCTGTGACCTGTACCAGCTGGAGCCTCCACCCTCAGACTACTCTGGCAGCAGGCCTGTAATGGCCTTCTCAGCCTCTGGAGGAGGGAGAGTGGCCAGGTCTCATTACAGAAAAAAGTGCCCAAGATCAGGCCAAAAATCCCTCTAATTCCAGACCACCTTGGATACCTCCTTGACCTCTCCCCACCCCCAAGAAACCTATATAAAGCCTGCCTTCTCAGTTCTCTGCTGCTGCTCACCAGAGTAGAGACAGCCACCCTTTCTCCTGTGCCTTTCTGAATAAATCTCTTGTTTAAGGTTTGTTGTGCGATGTGCCTTTGTGGTGTTCCTTGGCTCTCAACTGGCAGCATACTTCTACCTCAGAACTGCAACACAACAAAAACTGAAACATTGGGTTATCTTATTTTAAATTTTATGTTTCAGATATCATCAAGACAGTGAAAATGCCTTGGGCCTGTAGATGGGCCAGTGGTTAATGGGCCTTGCAGTCAAGCCTGAAAAACATTGTTGCAGTATCAGAACCTACATGGTGAAAAGGAAGAAATGTCTCCCTCAAGTTGTCCTCTGACCTCTACATGTGTCCATACAAATACATTTATCTTACACAAATATACATTTGTGTGTGTAGTGGAGTAGGAGTGTGCTGAGGTGTGAAGGTACTTCCCTCCACACTTGACCTGAGTGCTTACTGTAATGATCTGTCTCTTCCAGCCTGAGTTCTCTCTCTAAGAGAGGCAGCTTGGGTCTCCTCCCCTTCCCTTCCATTACTACTAAATAAATATCCAACCTCGCTCTGCATGGCGTGCCTCCGTCTGGTCTGTCCCTGTGGCGTGGTCTCATGCGCAGTCCCTGCCTAGGACTGGCTGCTCTCGGGACCCCTGCCCACTACCTGCCTAGGACTGGCTGCTCTCGGGACCCCCGCCCACTACCTGCCTAGGACTGGCTGCTCTCGGGACCCCCTGCCCACTACCTGCCTAGGACTGGCTGCTGGGACCCCTGCCCACTACCTGCCATTGCCTGAGATCCTGCAGCAAGCTACTTGGGGATCCGCAGCAATTTTTAATAATCCATTACACTTACCTCACACCTGAATTTCATTCTTGGGAACCACATGGTAGAGGAAGAGAACCAATTCCTGCAAGTTGTGCTCAGGCCTATGTACCCCAAAACATGTTTTCGTTGTGAAAAGTGAAGGGCATGCTGGGGAGATAGCTCAGTCATTTGGAAGTGCAAGCCCTGAGAAGGCAGAGATGCAAATCACTGTTCAGCTAACTGTTCAGAAGTCTCAGTGTGACCATCCTTTTAAAAAAACAGATGAAAGGTGTTATGCCCAAATCCGCAAAGTCCCCCAAAAGCCAACAAGGAGACCAAGTCGCCACCCCCCCATGTAAAATCAAAAAAAGCCTTTGTTTTATGCAAGTTTGCAGACTCTCCTCAAGTCCAACCCCCGAGCTCAGTTAGAACAGTGTTTTATAGTAGTAAAGGTGAGGATGAGGGGTTTCCGAGGTTCAGGACCCTTATTATAGGCTGACATTTGTCTAGGGGTGTCCTGGTGAGTGTGTGCTGGTAGGTGGTCCTATCTACAGCAGTTGGAATGTTAGGCATTTCTTTTGGGAGTGCTCTGGTAATCTCAGTTTGTGTTCTTTTCTGCAACCAGGTATTGCTTCAGGGTAAACTACTGAGTCTCAGGCCTCTTAAATTTATTGATGGCCGAGTCCTACTCTGGCTGGTGATAATGGTTGAAAGTAAAGAATTTCCTTTGGGTGATCTGTTCATATTTAGCTTATCACGGCTGGCTCCTTCAAAAGGTTGGTAACCTCTAACCTCCACTCACCGTGTCACAGTGTGTGTGTGTGTATACATATATATGTAGGTTCTTTACATAAAGCTGCCTCAAATATTTAGTTGTAGAGTGAGTTTAACGCGCTAATGAATAAGAACGTTGAATCAACTCCCCTCTGCTTAGTTTTGCCTAATTCAGCTCTAGTTCCGTCTACCCAGAATTCCCTATAACTGGAGGCAACTAAACCTTGACCTGGAGCTCTGTTCCCCAGGACTACCAGGGGTGGAGCAGACACTCGGAGACCTGAACACGTGGTCAACCAGCTGAGCCACCTGTTGGGCGCTGGCTCCCGCCGGAGCTTGGGGGCGGTCCCGACGTCCAGCATCCTTGCCCCGCCCCTATGCCACGCCCTTCGGCTCTTCCTGGCTCCATATTGCGGGAAAGCCGGCAGGGCTGCGACACTGCTCCCTGGTTCAGGTGAGGACTCGCACACCCCCCCCTTGCGATTTTCCCGCGCGCCTGTCAGCTCGTTCCCATTCTGAGGTCTGACCTTCGTGCGGGAATGGTGAAGGCCTGCTCGCTTACCAGCGGACTGGGCCTCCGGTTGGCGCCTTTCGGGTGCTGGGGTGGGTTGGGCAGGCTTGTCCTGCCTGCGGGAGGACCGGGAAGGCCTGTTGATCGGTTCTCTGTTAGGCTTGGCAGAGTGGGGATGCCAGGGAGCGGTGGCACCCCCGCTCTGGGTCACGTGGACCGCTTGAGGCTAGAGGGTGGCCCTGGTGAAGCGCCTCTCTGTCGGGGTCTGGCTAGAGACCAGACTTTTTGATGACACAGCAAATTTATAGGAACTTGGGAAATTTATGCTGTGACACCTAGGACAGAATTCACAAACATGTAAGCTCGGGCTTACAATTCTTAGAAACTATTCTAGGAAGTAACATTCTAGATTTCATCCCTGGTCCTTGACCCGTATCAGATGTGTCCTTGTAACAGCCCGAAAAAACCGAGGTGCAGAGGGGGATTCAGAAGTGCATGGAGGTGTAAGGTGCAGGTGTGCATGCGGTATCTTATTACTACCCATTACAGTTCCTAATTGCTGTCAGGTGATAGTGAGCCATTCTGATAAGGTAATCTGTCCCAATTCAGTACAATAATGAGCTACCTACCATTAGGCAAGGAAAACATTAGAAGCAGGTGGAAGAAATAATTTTGCCTCTGGAAACAAGCCACCTCTCCTCAGTCCTCATGGTTGAGTAGAGGGCTGCCTACCCCTGCAGAGATCTAGTCGTCTTTCAGCGTTACTTTTCCTGGTCAGTGATTCTTTAAACCTAGAAACAGCTTTTGGAACCTAGAAACAGCTTTTGGAAAACTACATCGGTTCTCGCCTAAGTCACACTTCCTGTTTCTTTTCCTTCTCCCTCTGCGCCCTCCCCTGCCCCACAGCCTCTAGTGTTCCTAGGCCTCTTGCCAGTTGAGACACTCACATTGAAAGACCCACCCTTTTACTAGCTGACTCACTGGGTGGAGATGGTTTGGAGAACCAAGAATGAATTTTCCAAGTTTTCCAAAGATTGTTTGTAACATAAAATGTTAAAGGGAAAATAAAAGCTTTAGTTCACTTATTAGAGTCCTGTTACTTAAGCAGAATGGAGTTAATTTGTTGAATCACCCTGGGGTTTGTTTAGCTTTTTACAAAAACTTTATCTTTTGAAGTGACCGCGTGAACAGTGTTTAAAGGGGCATTAAAAAATAAACTGCTTGATTGTTATTCCCCGGCTATCCCAAGGATGCTGCCACCCTTTTCTGCTTCGGTGTTTGTCCTTTCAGTGAGATTGTCCAGATACAGAAGAAAATGGCTGTTTCTTTACCCAGATACTCACCTTGCTTCTTTTCACTTAACTTGTGTGGTAGATGGCTTTATATATGAATTTTTAAAGCTACTGCATTTTTAGAAGTTGAATAGTACTTTATGACTATTCATGTGTTTTACTTGTCTTCTAGTGTTTAATTTTTTTTTTTTTTTTTTGGTTTTCCAAGACAGGGTTTCTCTGTGGCTTTAGAGCCTGTCCTGAAACTAGTTCTTGTAGACAGGCTGGCCTCAAACTCACAGAGATCCGCCTGCCTCTGCCTCCCGAGTGCTGGGATTAAAGGCGTGCGCCACCACTGCCCAGCAATGTTTACATTGTTTTTTAACAGCTCTTCATATTACAGATGATACTATAATGAATAGCCTAGTACATACATGAATGTGCATTTGTGAAGGTATTTTTATGACCTATACAGAAATGGAATTTTATTCTAGTGATTAATATTCTTTAAAATGCACTGAAATTATTGTTTCCATTTTTCATGTGCTGGTACCTAAATAGTCTTTGATTAATTAATTTATTTATTTTTGTTTTGTTTTGAAAATCGAAAGGCCAGACACTTGGGAAGCAGAGGCAGGTGGATGGATCTCTGTGAGTTCAAGGCCAGCCTGGTCTGCAGAATGAGTTCCAGGACAGGCTCCAAACTACACAGAGAAACCCTGTCTCAGGGGAAAAAAATCTTGGTACTCTTTGTATAATTCCTCTAGGTCTTAAAGGGAAGATTTAATATAGGAGCTAAAAATGTAGAGCTGGAACTCTTTGATCGGAATAAGTCATTCTTTTGTCTGTGTATGTACATGCATATGTGTGCAAGTTTGTGGGGCTGGAGCACATGCCACAGTGTGCATATATATGGTGAAAGTCAGAGGAAAATCTTGGGTGTGATTTTCCAGTCACATATACCAGGCTAGACAGCCTTGAAACTTTTGGGAATTCTTCTGTCTCTAAGTCCTATCTCACCATAGGGTGCTGGAGTTGAGACTTGAGCTACCGTGCCCAGTTTCTGGGGATCTGAACTCAGATCTTCAGGCTCTGTAGTGGTGGTACTCTCACTCACACTCCCTCTCCATCCTTCCTCCTCACCTGTGAGCTACAGTATCAGCCCTTTAACCTTTTGAAGAGTGCGGACAGTTCTGCGTGGGGGCGGGGGCAGCAAGTGCGAGGACTGCAGCTGGGTCCGGGTGGCTGTGCAGGCCCTATAAGCCCTGCTTGTGGGCGGCAGAGGCCAGGCAGCCTGACTGAGCTAGACGAGCTGAATCTAAGGACTCTGCATTCAGAGGGAGTCCCTGCCCCAGTAAATAAAGCAGACAATGATCAGGAACACTCCCAATATCAATATCTGGTCTACATACACATGTACATTTGAGCACACACATACCTAAGCACACTACACACATATTAAAAAAGAAAATATTTTTCTTCCTCATAAAGGAGAATTTCTTTTTTTAATTAACATTTTCCCATTATTTTACATCCCAGCTACAGTTTCCCTTCCCTTCTCTCTTCCCGTTCCCTCCCCATCCACTTCTTCTGAATGGAGATTCAGAAAGAGGCAGGCCTCCCATGGGCTTGAACAGAGGTAGGACTGAGCTCCTCCCCTGCATCAAGGGTAGGCAAGGTTCCAGCATGGTGACCAGGTTCCCAAAAGCCAGCTAAGCTGCAGGGACAGGTCCTGCTGCTAGGAGACCAAGTTACATACAGAGGGCCTAGGTCCATGCAGGCTCCCTAACTGCTGGTCCAGAGTGAAGGAGAATTGCTTAACCCTAAAGTTTTAAGTAGCTAATGTAGTCTTTGGTTCTGTAACTTTTTGTGACCCTAAACATTATTTCACAAATTATTTTCTGATTTTCCTTTTTGATCCTGATCTCTTTCATTTGGCCCGCTGACTGTCCTTTGGAAGCTTCGGCCTTGCCCTTCCTTCCTCCTTATGGCAATCAAGGACAGAGAAGAGGATAGAAAGGAAAAAATTAGGCCACGTCCCACTTTACACAGGTCTTTGACTTCCAAGTAATTGAGACCAGACTGAGTCATTTTTCTTATTATCTTACTGTCTTTGTGTGGTCACATATTCATGTTTCTGTATACATGTGTGTGTGTACGCGCACACATGTAGAGACCAGAAACTGACATCAGATGTCTTTCTTATTGCTCTCATCTTAATTTCTGAGCCAGTCTAATGGAGCATTTTCTTAGTTGAGTTTCCCTTTTCTAGATGATTCTAGCCTGTGTCAAGTTGATAAATAAATAACCAACACAGTGTGTTCCCTGCCAAGCCTGACAATCTGAATTTGATCCCCAGAACCCACATAATGAAAGGAGAAAATCTGCTCCCTCAGTCGGCTACAGTGTGAGACCCTGTTTCAAAAAGGGATGTGGGGTGGGAACAGGCTCTCACTTTTTATCCCCCAGACCATTGGATCAGTGAATTCTTGGGTGATTTAGATGTATAAAGTCTGAGGATCCCACCTTTTGTTCACTGTATTAAAGAAAGGAGAAAAGGCCGGGTGGTGGTGGTGCACACCTTTAATCCCAGCACTCGGGAGGCAGAGGCAGGCGGATCTCTGTGAGTTCGAGGCCAGCCTGGTCTACAAGGGCTAGTTCCAGGACAGGCTTCAAAGCTACAGAGAAACCCTGTCTCAAAAAAAAAAAAAAAAAAAGAAAGAAAGAAAGAAAGAAAGGAGAAAAGATTTAAACTGAAGTAAGAAATGATGCATGATCACAGACTTGAGGTGTAGGACAGTATGACACATAAGCATGATTGAAATCATAGAGATTTCATACTGGGGAATAGGAGTTGGGGCTGGAGTTTTATGGCTCATATAAGAGCACTTGCTGTTCTTGCAGAGGACCTAAGATTAATTCCAGCCCCCATGTGGCAGCTCACAACTGTCCTTTATTAACTCTAGTTCCAGAGGATTTGGCGTGTTCATTCCACAGGCACTGGACAAGCATGTGGCACACACACATGCATATAAAAACAAATAAATCTGTTGACTATAAATTGGAGTCAGTACCAAGGGGACTGGAATGTTTGACCAGTAATTTTGGGGGTTGTTGTTGTTTGTAGTTGTTGTCCTGTTTTTTGTTGGGTTTTTTTGTTTTGTTTGGTTTTTGTTTTTGAGAAAAAGTTTCTCTGTGTAACAGTCCTGGCTGGCCTGGAACTCACTCTGTAGACCAGGCTACTTTCAAACTCAGGAGGTCTGCCTTCCTCTGCTTCTTGAGTACTGACTGGTATTAAAGATGTGTGCCACCACCACCTGACTTGACCAGTAATTTTTTTTCCTGATTTTACTGGGGTCTGAATCTAGAACTATGTAGGCTAAGTGCACACTTGTTACTTGTAAGACTCTGTCGGTGAGTTTTATTTGATACTTCAGCAATAAGTAAATCATTGTGGATTTGGGATCTTAGGAGTAGTTTGTGGAAAGGGCAGCTAATGGTGACGCCCAGGGAGATTGGGAAGCAGAGAGGATAAGCAGAAGCAGGAATGGACTAGTAATCTTAGTGAGCTAGTCACCCTACTGTGGTGAGACCTGCTACAAGGACATGCCATGAAAATAGAAATGCAGGAAAAAGAGGAGGTTCATTTCCACAGATGGGTAGAAATGATTGTTTTACTTCCTGCACTAGAATATTGGGTAATTTAAGTAGTGACTCTGGTAACAGGTAAGGATTGGATATGCTCTGGTGGGAGTGAGTACGTAATTCCATATCAGACTTGAAGGCCTCTTGACTGCTTTTTGTTTTCCTCATTGTGCAGGGCATCAAACCCAGAGCTTCATGCCCAGAGATTATAGGTGTGAGTTACTATACCTGACTTTTAAATGGCTTTACACACACAGTCTACCACCTGACTACATCTCTCAGTATCTCGTTTTATTGTGAGATCCATCATAGTGACACCCCCCCTTTCCCTTGTACTTGACATTGTTCTACATTCTTGCTAATCTGTGTTAACACTTTTTAGAACATTGCTTTCACCTTTACTCATTAATTTACTATCCATTTATAGTAGTGTTTTAAGTCAACCTTGGGTGCCATTAGGGTTTCTCACAGAGATCTGAAGTTGGCTGATTAGATTAGACTGGTTAGCTGGTGAGCCCTTGGGATTTGCATGTCTCCATCTCCCCTCGACTGGATTACAAGTGTGTACCACCACATCTGGCTTTTTACATGATGCTGGGGATTGAAATCAGGTCCTCAAATTCCACAGTAATTGCTTCACCAGGCTGCAATTGGAGGATATATAGACTATATGGTACAGATGGTAAGAAGGAAGCATTTAATAAGCTTTGCATATACCCTTAATAGATTATCTATACTCTGTGTGATAGGGAGGTTATGTGCATGCTTCAGCCATGTGTGAGAAGGTTAGAGGATAACAAGAAGTCATGTAGATTCCAGGAATTGAACTCAGGTTATCACATTTTGAAGCAAGTGCCCTTAAGCCTCTGAACCATCTCTCTGACCCCCTTATTCCCATTTTAATGTGCACCATAATACAGTGTGTATGTATATGCATTTCTTTCAAAGGCCTTAAAATGTACAAGAAATTATAAAGGACTTTTTGTTATTGTTGTTGTTTTTACAGAAATGTCATATCCAGGCTATCCCCCTACAGGCTACCCACCTTTTCCTGGATATCCTGTAAGTATTGCTGTCAAAATACTAAAATCATTGATATCTTTCATGCAGTTGTTATATAGAAGTAGCCTGTGCCCTAGAGCAGGGGTTATGAACTTGAATGTCCAGAGCTATAAATCAGTGAGAAAGGCAAGTGTTGTCTGGAAATGGACATATGGAGGCTGCTTAGCTCAAGTCCAGTGTGCCGTGTAGGGAGTACACATAGTGTTGCTAGAGTAAGTTAGCTTTTCATGTAAAGCTAGAAACCTGCATTTTATGTGAAATGGCCCAAGGTTTTATTGTTTGTTTTCTGAGACAAGGTCTCACAGTGTAGTCCCAGCTGGCCTAGAATTTACTATATAGGCCAAGTTAACCCCAAACTCACAGAGAACTACTGCTTTTCTTTCTTCTCTGGAGTTCTGGGATTAAAAGTATTTACTACCACACCTAGCTGAACACCTGTTTTTAAAACTTGAAAGTTAGTTTTTAAAAATGTTAATTACTTTCTGAGCCAATACAACACACACACAAAATCCACCCTAGGAACCACTGGTTAACCTTTGTGTTGGAAGGCTTAAATAACTAAGTGTGTTGGGAAGGCAGCTCAGTGGAGAGTGCTTGCCTAGCATGCACAAGGCCCTGGGAACAAACACACACAAAAACTAAGGAAAACATGGCTTGGCTAAATTCCAGAATTAGAAAACCTGGACTTGTTGCTAACTGTACTACTTTGGGGGCTAAGTTCATAACTGAGACTCATAAATAGTATATCAGGGGGAATAAAAGAAAGGCCTCTTCAGGTAAATAATAAAGGGTAATGAAAACAGTCTGGTATTTGTGGTGCCTGCACCACCTGGAACCACGGTTGGGCAAGGGTCTGGGGATTAAAGAACACACAGAGATGTGGATCACTCTTGAAGCAAGAATGCCAATTTTATTGTGTTCCAGGGCAGCTTATATAGTGCTCTCCTTGATTAGTGGCCACTGCAAGCCCACCAGAAACCACTTTCTTGTTATCAGGAACTCATGAGGGTTTCATGCTCAGAGCAGCTGCAAGCATAGGAAAACAAGTTTACTCCAGCAGGCAAGAGGTCATAGAAAGTTCAGGGTCAGAGGGTCTGCAGCTCCTAACAGATATTGGGCATAAAAACAGACAGTAGGACCAATGGAATCAAATTGACAATCTGGATAATCAACCCACACACCTATGAACACCTGATTTTTTACAAAGAAGCTAGAATTATAAAATGGAAAAAAGAAAGCATCTTCAACAAATGGTATTGGCGTAACTGGATATCAATGTGTAGAAGAATGCAAATAGATCCTTATCTATCACCATGCACATAATTCAAGTCCAAGTGGATCAAAGAGCTCAACATAAAACCAACCACCCCTTAACCTCATAGAAGGGAAAGTGGGAAGTAGCCTTGAATCCACTGGCACAGGAGACCACTTCCTAAATGTAACTCCAGTAGCACAGACACTGAGAGCAACAATTAATAAATAGCACCTTCTGAAATTGAGAAGTTTCTGTAAAGCAAAGGACATAGTCAACAAGACAAAATGGCAGCCTACAGAATGAGAAAAGATCTCTACCAACCCCACATCTGACAGAGGATTGATTTCCAAAATACATAAAGAAATCAAGAAATAAGACATCAAAAGAACAAATAATCCAATAAAAAATGGGGTACAGACCTAAACAGAGAACTCTTAGCAAAGGAATCTCAAATGGCCAAAAGACACTTAAAGAAATGTTTAACATCCTTAGCCATCAGAGAAATGCAAACCAAAAGAACTCTGAGATTTCATCTTACACCTGTCAGAATGGCCAAGATCAAAAGCACTGATGACAACTTATGCTGGAGAGGATGTGGAGTAGGAGGAACACTTCCCCATTGCTGGTGGGAGTGCAAAGTTGTACAACCACTTCGGAAATCAGTATGGCAGTTTCTCAGAAAATTAGGGATCAGACTACCTCAAGACCCAGCTATACCACTCTTGGACATATTCCCAAATGATGCACATGCATACCACAAGGACATTTGCTCAACTCTATTCATAGCAGCATTATTTGTCATAACCAGTACCTGGAAACAACCTAGATGCCCCTCAACTGAAGAATGGATAAGGAAAATATACATTTACACAATGGAATACTACACAGTGGTAAAACAACAAACAAACCAACAAGCAAACAAAAAAACAGCATCTTAAAATTTGCAGGCAAATTGACGGAACGAGAAAAAAAACATCCTGAGTGAGGTATCCCAGACCCAGAAAGACAAATATCATATGTACTCACTTATAAGTGACTTTTAGACAGAAAGCAAAGAATAACCATCCTACGGTCCACAACCCCAGAGAACCTAGACAACAAAGAAGATCCTAACAGAGACATACATGGATCCACCTAGAGAGGAGAAAAAAAAAACAAGATCTTCTGAGTAAATTGGGAGTGTAGGGTAGAGATGGGAGGAAGAAAGGGGAGTGAGAAAAAAATGTATAGTTCAATTAAAAACTATAAGTTAAATAAAATTGAAAAACATTGTCAGTCTCAACTAAGGTCTAAAATGTTAGACTGTGTGTGACTTAGTTACCTTTTTCTTTAATCTTACACAGTGGGCCCAAGAGCATTGCAGAAGCCATACATTCCTCTCTAGGACATAGGGGAGGAACTATAATATATTTCCATATGCCATGACAGTGAAGGGATCTGTGAAGTTGGTTAGCACTTGATAAGTACAGGTGTCATAGTACATGCCTATAATCACAGCACTAGGAAGTGGAGGCAAAAGGTATAGGAGTCTAAGGGGAGCCTGGGCCATGTCATCAGGCCATTCAGGGGAAGAATGGGGAAAAGAGGGAGGAAGGAGGAGAGAGCTGGTTCTGATTCCCATAGAAAAATGAGGATGCTTTTGTCCACCTCACATAAAATTAAATTTAACTGAGTTCTGATAAGAATCCTAACAAAGTGGAGTAGGATTGATAAAGTAATATGAGACCAGAATTGATAATATTTTTTAAAATAATTTATTGAGCTTTATTTCATGTGTTTTAGCATAAAGATGTTAGATCCCCTAGAACTGGAGTTACAGACAGTTGTGAGCTGGGAATTGAACCTGGGTCCTCTGGAAGAACAGTCAGTGCTCTTAACCACTAAGCCATCTCTTCAGTCCCGATAATAAGTTTTTTTTAAGTTTAAAAAAATACCTGAATAGTACTCTTTGTTCTTTTGAAATGGGGCATATATTTCTCTGATTATGTCCCCTTGACATGTTTCTGATTTTCCCAGCCTGCGGGTCAGGAGTCATCTTTCCCCGCTCCGGGTCAGTATCCATATCCTAGTGGCTTTCCACCAATGGGAGGAAGTGCTTACCCACCAGCACCAAGTGGCAGCTACCCAGGAGCTGGAGGCTATCCTGCACCTGGAGGTTATCCAGTTACCCCACACCCAGGGGGAGCTCCGGCCTATCCTGGAGGTAAGTCATATGGTCATGAGGTTAGTAGTGACTTGAGAGTTGCTGAAGCATTCTTTTTTGTCCCTCCCTTACCTTGAGAGTTCAGAGTTACTCTTAGTTAACCATGGGTAGCTAAGACTTCAGTCGCAAGCTTGAGTGAAAA
This sequence comes from Ondatra zibethicus, assembly GCA_004026605.1. Lineage (NCBI taxonomy): Eukaryota > Metazoa > Chordata > Mammalia > Rodentia > Cricetidae > Ondatra > Ondatra zibethicus. The sequence goes on along the minus strand of PVIU01009799.1, from coordinate 43,475 downwards.
TTCTCAGGGTTAGGAAAGCTGGAAGACTTAAGATATGTAGTAAAAGGAGTGGGCCCTTTTGTTTTGTTGTCTGGCTTTTGGCCGCATGGCTCTTGGCCGTCTGGCTAGTTTAAGTTTTGAAATAACCACACGGAAATTGTATTAATTAAATTACTGTTTGGCCTATTAGTTTTAGTCTCTTATTGGCTAACTTTTACATATTTGTTTAACCCATCTTTATTCATGTGTATTGTCACTTGACTGTGGCTTACCGGCATGAGTCTAACCAGCGTCTATCTCAGGCTGGAGAAACATGGCGTCTGTCTCTCTTTTCTTTTTTTTAGCATTCTGTTCTGTCTACTCTGCCCACCTAAGGGCTGCCCTATTAAAAGGCCAAGGCAGTCTCTTTATTCACCAATGAAAGCAACACATAGAAAGAAGGACCTCCTACACCAAAGATAGTCATCCTGTGAAGGGAACGTAGTACTGTTCTTGATATGAGAGGCCCTTGTAGAATATGCCACTTAATTATCAGTAATCTTAACTGCTTGAGAGGGCCTGGAGCAGTGGTTCTCAACCTTCCTAATTCTGCAGCTCTGTAACACAGTTCCTTGTGGTGTGGTGACCCCCAACCATAGAATCATTTTTGTTGCTATTCCCTAAGTATAATTTTGTTACCATTATGAATCGTAATATAAATATTTTTGGAGATAGACATTTGTCAAAGAGGTTGTGACCCACAGGTTGAAAACCACTGTCCTGGGGAGATTGCTCAGTGGGTAAAAGAACACTGACTGCTCTTCCAGAGGACCTGGCTTAGGTTCCTAGCACTCACGTGGCAACTCACAATTATCTATCTCTCCATTTCCAGAGGCTCTGACTCCCTCTTCTGGTCTCCTAGGACACTGCATGAATGTGGTATATTGATATGCAGACAAAACAATCATGTATATAAAATAAAAATAAGAAAATCTTTTTAAAAAAAGCAACAGAAGCTTTAGTTAGCATCACATGTTACCTTTAGGCATTAGGACCACTTTATCCAGATTTAAGAAAAACAATATAGGGGCTGGAGAGATGGCTGATCAGTTAAGAGTACTTATTGCTCTTGCAATGGAATTGGGTTCAATTACCAACACCCACATGGTGGTTTACCAACCATCCATACCTCCATTTACAGGGAATATACTGTCTTCTTCTGACCCTGAGGACACCAAGCATACATGTGGTGCACATACATACATGCAGGCAAAACACTCACACATAAAAGGAATAAATATAATTTAAACACAATTTCTTAAAACCCACCATAGTGATTTGTATTGTAAGTTACTAAAGAAGCTAAATGTACTAAAACTTTTGGGTTTTTGAGACAGAGTTTCTTTGTATAGCCCTGTCTATATAGACTGTTCTGGAATGCATCCTGTAGACCAGGCGGTCTTAAACTCAGTTATCTGCCTGCCTCTGCTTCCTGAATGCTGTGGTCAAAGGTGTGCATCACCAATTCCGGTCCTGTACTAAAACTTTAAAACTCAATTTAAAAACTTTCATGTTACATTGTGTACGTGTGTGTACATAAGTGCCGTAGTACATTTGTATAGGTCAGAAATCAGTCCCTTTCTTCTACCATGTGGGTTCTAGGGATCAAACTCAGATGGCGAGGCTTGGCATCAAGTGCTTCTACCTACTAATCCAGCTCACTGACCTTTGAGCATATTTTCCAGTTTGCTGTGAATTTATGGCAAGTTTAATGTACACATATAGAATGACTGTTACAGCCTTATTGGCATGTATTTTCTATTGATTATGGTAGACATTTTTAAAATTTTTTCTCTGTATTATAAGACTTGATTTTTTTTTCTTTTTTGGTTTTTTTTTTTTTTTTTTTTTTTTTTTTTTTTTTTTTTTTTTTTTTTTTTTTTTTTTTTTTTTTTTTTGATATAAGGTCTCACTCTACATCCCAGGCTGGCTTGGAACTTACTGTGGCAGCTCAGACTGAGTTAAGATTACAGGGATGAGTTTCCACGTGTGGCTTACTGAAATGTTGTTTATTTTTTTAATCCCTTCAGGACAAGGCTTTGGGGCCCCACCTGGTGGAGCAGGCTTTTCTGGCTATCCGCAGCCACCTGCACAGTCTTATGGTGGTGGACCAGCCCAGATTCCAGTACCAGGTATGTTCCAGCTGTCTAGTGAGAAACTATTATGATACTGCGAGCTTTTCAGTTGTCAGGCAAATTTAAATTGTATTTGAGATAGTCTTTAGGGAATATTTATATAATTCTGTAAATAATGTTAAGTATATGGTATCATGGAGTATCAATTTGATGTGAGGTCATAATCAGTAAAATGGAGATGAGGAACAATTTTCTTCTATTAACTTGTCTATTCTAAAGCCAGAAGCAAATTAAAGGAACCACCCTCAGGATTGTATCCTGACAACCATTCCAGATAGAATCAGAATTGAAGCTAGTTCAAGATTTCTGTCTGTTTGTTTTTTAAGTGGGGAGGAACTTGAGAGATGGCTCAGCAGTTGGCACCATGTAGTGTTCTTTTTTGTTGTTGTTGTTTTTCGAGACAGGGTTTCTCTGTGGCTTTTTGAGCCTGTCCTGGAACTCGGTCTGTAGAACAGGCTGGCCTCAAACTCAGAGATCCACCTGCTTCTGCCTCCCAAGTGCTGGGATTAAAGGTGTGTGCCACCACTACCCGGCTTCCATGTAGTATCTTTGTAGAGGATCTGAGCACCCACATTAGGCAGCTCACAGCCTATGACTCCAGTTCTAGTACATCCTACACATCTTGCCTCTACAGGCACCTGCACACTCACATACACAGTTTAAAAAATAAAATAAGTCTATCTAGTACACACACACACATACATACATACATACATACATTAGGGTCTTTTTAAACGATGTATGTCACCCAAGTTGGTTTTCCACTAAATCAGTATTTAAAAGATTATCCTGGAGCTGAAGAGATGGCATAATGGTTAAGAGCACTGGCTGCTCTTCAAGAAGGTCCAAGTTCATTTCCCAGCAGCCACATGGGGCTCAGTTTCAGAGGATCCAACACCTCTTCTAACGTCTGCTAGCAGCAGGTATGCATATGGTGCACGGACATAACATGTAATAAAAACATCCATACACAAAACATGAAATAAAACAATTAAGTTACATTTTTAAAAAAAATTAATAAACAATAGTAACATAAAAGATTATCCTAGTGAAGGTTATGGGATTAGGAAGAGGACAGGTCTCAGTCTGCCCTGGAATGCTCTGAAATGTCCCAGGCTGTCCTGCAATGCTTTTAGTAGAATGGTCTGGTACCAAAGTCACAGAGATCCTCCTGCCTCTGCTTCCAGAGTGCTGGGATTAAAGGTATGTATCACCATTCCCAGCCAAAATATTAATTTTAAAGAAATTACATGAGATATCATTGTTATCTCTGTTTTGCAGATAAGAAAACTGCAGCAAAGTTGTAAAAACTGTAAGACTCCCTCACTTAGTCAGGGGCAGCCAGGAAGTGTCTGAGATTAATGGTATGAGGTACCAAGCCCAAGGAAGAGGTTTAGAAGCATAGGGTGGAGGAAGAACAGAAGAGAATAATGTATATGAATATATATGAAATGAAAACAGAGGGTGGCAGTTTTGAGGGACACAAGGAAAGATATGAGGATGCAGGTATGAACAAAGAACAATAACTATATGTGAAAAAAATTTCTGAAACCCACTGTCTTGTACCTTAAACAAAATGTTTCTTATCTCAGTGAGTAGCATAGCATGAACGTGTGCTTCTGTGTTCCTGGTGATTAATATAAACAGTTTGCTGTAGCTTATTTTTCTTGTTTGTTTTTAATATACAGGTGGCTTTCCTGGAGGACAGGTGCCTTCTCAGTACCCTGGAGGACAAGCTCCTTACCCTAGCCAGGTACTTTTGCTTTGTCTCCTTAAGTTTTTGCTTCTACTCTTTAAATTTAGTGCAGGTACCTGGGACTCATCATACTGAGGAAGGGTGTCACTCCATTGTGAGGCAGAGGACATGGTCTGTCACAGTAGTGGGAGATGTAAACTTTACTTTCGATGGACACTATGGTCCTTGACCCATCCATTTTAAGTAGTGTGTGATACATTTGGACCGAGCAGCCTCATCCTTCTCACAGGTGACAATGCTCTCCCTCTGTCCTAGAGAATGCATGTGTGCTCTCAACATCGGTCATAGCCTCTCTGCCCTCAGCAGTAATTGTGACTGTGAACTTGGGTGGTGGGTGGGTGGTATTTCTCAGACTTAGGGATGGTTGTTTTCTGTTTTTCCTTTATAATTTTCCACTCTCCTTTCAGATCAGTACAGAATCCTTTTCTTCCTATCCTGCTTTCTCTCCTGCTTCTTTGGATTATAGCAATGATGTGAGTAAGGACCGCCAGCGTTCATTAATTGCTAAGTCCTGTATATATGTCAGCATTTGTTTCTAGAACTCACTGTGTAGACCAGGCTGGTGTCAAACTGTGCTGATGCCTGCCTCTGCCTCTTTCTTCTTCTTCTTCTTCTTCTTCTTCTTCTTCTTCTTCTTCTTCTTCTTCTTCTTCTTCTTCTTCTTCTTCTTCTTCTTCTTCTTCTTCTTCTTCTTCTGTGTTTTGTTTGTTTGTTTGTTGGGGTTTTTTTGAGGCAGGATTTCTCTGTGTATCTTTGGAGCCTGTCCTGGAACTCCCTCTGTAGACCAGGCTGGCCTTGAACTCACAGAAATCCAGCTGCCTCTGCCTCTTGAGTGCTGGAATTAAAGGTGTGCACCACCATGTCTGCCCTTGTTTCTGATTTCTAGTATTGGATTTTTATTTCCCCTAAATGCTTGTCAGAACTTTATTTATTGATAGTCATATAAGATTTCCCACATGATGGCTCACAAACCATCTTTAATGGGGTCTGGTGCCCTCTTCTGGCCTGTAGGCATACACACAGACAGAATATTGTATACATAATAAATAAATAAAAAAATATTTAAAAAAAAAGATTTCCCATATTTGAAATTTCCCCCTACCTTTCTCTATATATAGTTCCCCATTTTCATACTATTTTATTAATTCTCTATTCTTTTATTCTTTTATGTCTTCTGCAAGTTACTATAATAAAATTGATAAGCTTGGGTCCTTACCTTTATCTTGACTTTTAGAAATTATTTCTGAGTTACATACTAAGGAAGGTCTGGCATTTCCAAGCTTGCCTTTGGCAAGGTAGGGGAAGGACTGTGGACATGGGAGAGGGACTACTCAGTGGTCTTGTTGGGTTTTGTTCACAGTGGGGATTTATTGAATTTGAGATGCAGAGAAACTTGAGAACCTTGTTCAGGACTGCACAGCTAATGAAAGACTAAAGTGAGACTAGGTCATAGTTCTTCTGACTGGCAGGGTCAGAGAGAGATTCCTCTAAGACCACAGTAAATTGTTTTAACCTTTCAAAATTATTCATCTTATAAATTTGTAATTACTTTAATTATGAGAGAGAATTTTGATTTTCCTTTAAGCATTGTGTATGTTCTTGTTTATGTTCATGTAAGTGTTCATGTGTGAGGCACATGTCTGGACACAGGTACCATAGTGTATGTGGCGATCAGAGGACATCTTGCAGAAGTTGATTTGCTCCTCCACCATGTGGGTCCCTGGGAATGAACTCAGGTTGTCAAGTTTAGCATCAAGCACCTTCACCCAACAAGCCATTTTGTTTGATAGCCTATTAGTTATTAATTTTTTAAGTTAACATGAAAAGTGGTGGGCTTCATTATAATTTTTAGATATATGTATACATACATATACATGTGTGTGTGATTTTACTTCTTATTCATTCCCTCCCACCACCTCCCCCTCCCTCACGGTGATCTCTCCTCTTCGTGTTTAACCTCTTCTGCTTTCTGTCTTCTGCTCCTCCTCTACCCCACTGAAGGGCTCTTTATTCGTGTCTCTTTCATGTCTTCTGCTCTTCTGCTCCTCCTCTACCCCCACTGAAGGGCTCTTTATTCGTGTCTTTTGATACATTAAGAGGTTTTGTTGTTGTTAGTGTACAGAGTAACAGATGGGGTTTTTACACACATACCTCCCTGCCCTTGTCCCTGCTGTTTCATTTACTGTGTTCCATGGTCTTTTCTACCCTTGCCCTTAAAGCCTCTCTTTCCCAGTCTCACAGGTCTCTTTCTAGTTCTTGGCAGAGGTTTATATATGACCAATATGTTGAAAAATTTTTTTTTTATTTTTTATTTTATTACTTTTATCTTTTGGTTTTTCGAGACAGGGTTTCTCAGTATCTTTGGAGCCTGTCCTGGAACTCACTCTTGTAGACTAGGCTGGCCTTGAACTCAGAGATTCGCCTGCCTCTGCTTCCCTAGTGCTAGAATTAAAGGCATGTGCCATTACCACCCTGTTACAAGGAGAGGAGGCTTGTTTGTCCCAGCTGCCTGGCTAGCTTACACCTGAAATAACCACACAGAAACTGTATTAATTAAAACACTGCTTGGCCCATTTGCTGTAGCCTCTTACTGGCTAACTCTCACATCTTGATTTAACCCATTTCTATTAATCTGTATATCGCCATGTGGCAGTGACTTACTGGGAAAGATTCAGCATGTCTGACTCTGGCGGCTCCATGGCGGCTCTCTCACTCTGCTTTCTTCCTCCCAGAATTCAGTTCTGTCTTCTCCGCCTACCTAAGTTCTGCCCTATCAGGCCAAGGCAGTTTCTTTATTCATTAACCAATGAAAACAGTACAAAGACAGAAGAACCTCCTACACCACCATGTACTGAAAAAAATTTTATGCTGCAGTATTTGTTACAAGTAGAATAATTTTAATTTTTCCTTAAAACTACTTTGGAAATATTTGTTCTTTTTGGTTTTTCGAGACAGGGTTTCTCTGTGGCTTTGGAGCCTGTCCTGGAACTAGCTCTGTAGACCAGGCTGGCCTCAAACTCACAGAGATCCCCCTGCCTCTGCCTCCCGAGTACTGGGATTAAAGACATGCACCACTATCATCTGACTAGGTTATTCTTTTCTCTTTCTTTCTTAGTTTCTTTCTTTCTTTTTCTTTCTTTCTGTTGTGGACCATCAATTATTTCTCTGACCAGAAGGGAGGTGTGGGAATAAAAGTCACAACTCACATGACTTTATTGGAAGGGAGTTTTCAGGGATCTCTCATGAAATCCTGAAAATCACCCGTTTATTCTCCAAACAGCTTTCATACCAAAATGTAAACTGAGGGGAAAATTCATTAGCATTCTGTTTCCTAGGTAACCAAGCAAATGACTATGGTCACATCCACACTTTTCTATGCCCATTTTGTCACCTCTTCCTATCTATACCTGCTCTGTCAAGTAGACTGAATTAACATCTCTTTCTCAGGTGTCCTCCCAAAATACAAACAAGGAGCAGAACAACATTAGCACATCCTGACCCTTTGTTTAGGATAGCAGTCAGTTTGTCTGGAAAGGCTAGGTGACCACCTCCTGTGTGGCCCAGTGCAAATTATGGCCTGAAAGTCTGGCCGCCATACAATGTAGGAATATGGGCCTGTATAATATGGCCCTACATCTTTCTTTTTCTTTCTTTCTTCCTTCCTTTTTTCTATCGTTTAAGAAAATATTTTAGATTTAGTAGGAGAGTATTATGTTAAGAAGAGGCTAGATCTGTCTGTTCAAAATGAGGCCTGGTAATAATGCTCAAATTTTTGCACTAAATTCTTGCATACATATGGTATCTGGTGAAGTTGCCTTATTGTCCAAGCAAAAATCCTTACTTGAACTTTATACACCTTTTGTTACCAGCCTGCTGCGATGACTCAGGGCACCCAAGGAACAATCCGACCAGCCTCCAACTTTGATGCTATGAGAGATGCAGAAATTCTTCGCAAAGCAATGAAGGGTTTTGGTAAGGAAAATGGATTGTCTTTTTACAGCTATAGGGAAAGTGAACCTAAATCATAAACGAAGTCCTGTGTCAACTTACACCTCAGTATCATTTGGTGCCTGCTGCCTTGGAAGCATTCTCGTCCTTATATAAATATACCTATGACTCTTCCAGGGACAGATGAGCAAGCAATTGTGGATGTTGTGTCCAGTCGTTCCAATGACCAGAGGCAACAAATTAAAGCAGCCTTTAAGACCATGTATGGCAAGGTATGTCTTTTCCCTTTTAGCAAGAAGCAGTGAGGTCTATTCCATAGGGTCTGCATCCATGTCAGATTGGGCACTGTATTTTTTCTAAGACTGTGGGGGACAGGACAGATAAATGGACTTCACAGATTCCAGGATTAGTATCTCTTCAACACCTTTTTTTACTTGATAGTAGTCCCTCATCTCTCCTCATACTGTATCTTGCATATGATAGTCATTCAGGAAACAGTGGATATGGCCCCCCACTGAGATCTACTCATTACTTAGTCCCTGTTTTTTCTCAGCTGTTGGTCATCTTCCACCCTCTTCCCTCTGAACATGTCCTGTGCTATAGTTATATGGGGCTGGTGTTTTGTGCTTCTGTGTGTTTGTTTCCTGTTTTTGCATGGCTAGCAACTTCTTCAATATATGACCTTAAATATTAGCTACTCTGTATTACTTGAGGAGATTTGGCAGACACTTCCACTGTGGTCCCCTAGCACTTTTTAAAAACCTGTGCTATATGTTCATTTCCTTGCAAAAAAAAAAAAAAAAAAAAAGGAGAAAAACCTGTGCTGTTGTAGGTCTCACTGCACTGCCAGCTCTCAAAACCTACGTGCTTCCCCTACGAGAACTGTGCCATCTGTTCTTTATGTTCCAGCAGGAGTGTGTAGTGAGAGGTTCCTTAATAAATATTTGTTGAATGGATGATCAGTGACTAAATGCAGCCAAATTAATGACAAAATTGCCCTTGATCCTTAGACATGATGGAGAAAAGTGGCTAGCACATTTTTCTCATTTACATAGGAATCTAAACTTTCCTAACATCTTCTGCAGTGTGTTTACTTTCTTCAGAATGGGCTAATGACCCATCAGCCACCCATGTTAGCCTGTTTTCCTTTACTCAGTTCAGATATATTTCTCTGTATTATTATTATTATTGCTACTATATTTTATTGTGTGTGTGTATGTGTTACAGGTATGCACTGAACTTTCTTGTCATGATCTATCTTTCTTTTTCATTTATTCTCTGAGTGACTGTACATGTGAGATGTGTACTTGTCACATGCACATGTGTTAGTATTACATGAATGGGTTCTCTCTAACGTGTGTGTCTCAGAGAGTGATCTCAGGTTGTCAGACTTAATAACTCACATTGTGGCAGAGGCAGGCAGATCTCTGAGTTCGAGGCCAGTCTGGTCAATAGAGTGAGTTCCAGGACAGCCAGGGCTACACAAGGAAACCTTTCTCAAGAGAAAAAAACAAAGCAAAAAAGCCTCAGGTTGCCAGGTCGAACAGCAGGTGCTTTAGCTACTGTGTTAGTTTTCCTTCTCTTTCTGCAATAAAGACCATTACCAAAACCACTTTGGGAGAAAAGGATTTAGTTCTCTTCACAGGTTGTAGTCTGTCATCAAGGGAAGGCAGGACAGGAACTGAAGCAGAGACCATGGAGGAATTCTACTGGCTTGCTTCCCAAGGCCTGCTCAGTTTGCTTTCTTATATTACTACCTTCCCAGGGGTGGTGCCGCCTGCAGCAAGCCTTCCAGACTGGCCATAGGCCATTGTGATGGAGGCGTTGTTTCAGCTGAGGTTCCTCTTTTCAAATACCCCTACCATGTATCAAATTGACAAAAACTAAAACTAAAATGACACTTACTGAGCTCTATTTCTTTATTCTTTTTTTAATTGTTATTTTTTAATAGTTTGTTTAACTTTATTTTATGTGTATTGGTGTGAAGGTATCAGATCCCTTGGAACTGGAGTTACAGACAGTTGTGAACTGCCATGTGGGTGCTGGAGGTGAACCTGGGTCCTCTGGAAGAGCAGCCAGCGCTCTTATCTGCTGAGCCATCTCTCCAGCTCCTTATTTCTTTATTTTTGAGATTAATTATGCAACAAAAAACCCAGACTTCTTGTAAAACTCTGACTGTGGTAGTGCACACTTATAATTCCAATAATCAAGTGGGTGAGACAGGGATATCCAGGAGTTCAGGGTCAGCCTGGCCTAGAGGTCAGAAATTTGTTCCTAATGCGAGCTTTCTGCCGACGCAAATTCCCAATCAAGCCAAATCAAAACAATCCAAACAAAGAAATATCCAGGTTTAATGAGATTCCTGTACTCTCTGGTGGCCTCCAGGAGGAAGGAAAAGAGACACGTGTTCTTCTTTTGGGAGTTCACTTAAATACCCTGTGGGAGTGGTCCTGACCACTCCCGGGGGCCAGGACCTGGCATGCTGGGATTTGGAGTCCAGACCAATACAACTCTCAGGACTGGGGACTACACTTCCAACTTAACAATCATTTTTTAAACATTCATTTATTTTTGTGCAAGTCTGTGTATATGTGCGTGGGTGTGCACATGCTATCATACATGTATGGGGGTCAGCAGCCGGTTCTCGCTTTCTACCATGTGGGGCCCAGGGCTTGAACTCAGACCGTCATACTTGATAACTATCTTTTACCCATTCAGCATCTCACCAGCCTTCATATTGTTGGTTTGAATTATTCTTTTTCTAATCATACTTTCTGCCTTTGTATCTGGTACAGTAGAAGAATTGCAGGAAGGACTTATGTGGTTCTAAACACAGTGAATTCATCACTAAATTTAATACTCATTGCTTCATATATCACATTCAGATTTGAAATTTTGACTTTTTTTTTTTTTTTTTTCGAGACAGGGTTTCTCTGTAGTTTAGAGCCTGTCCTGGAACTAGCTCTTGTAGACCGGGCTGGCCTCGAACTCACAGAGATCTGGCTGCCTCTGCCTCCTGAGTGCTGGGATTAAAGGCGTGCGCCACCACTGCCCAGCGAAATTTTGACTTTCATAGTGCCAATTCTATTTTTTCATAAGATTCAAGTGAGGGGCTTAACAGGTGGTTCAATGGCACTGGCTGCTCTTCCAGACACCCCAGGTTCTGTTCCCTGCACCTACGCAGCAGCTCACCACCCTCTGTAACTGGGAGGCCTACTTCTGGCCTCCACAGACACTGCAGGCGTGTGGTGCACAGACATATATGTAGGTAAGACACCCATACACCTAAAATAAAAATTATTAAAAAGAAAAGAACCTCATGTGAGATAAGATATAGAAATCCTGTATATTTCCTGGGTAATGGTGGCGCACACCTTTAATCCCAGCACTCAGGAGGCAGAAGCAGGCGGATCTACAGAGCAAGTTTCAGGATAATCAGAGCTCCACAGAGAAACACTGTTTTTTAAAAAAAAAAGGAAAGAAAAAAGAAGAAATCAATCTTATGTACTTAATTTTCATATCTTATTAAACAGGATTTAATTAAAGATCTCAAGTCAGAGTTGAGTGGAAATATGGAAGAATTAATCCTTGCGCTGTTCATGCCTTCTACTTACTATGATGCCTGGAGTTTACGGAAAGCAATGCAGGTACTCCACCTTATTTTCTATAACTGTTCTTTATTGCTTAATATATAAAGCCTTGGGGGCTGGAGAGATGGCTCAGTGGTTAAGAGCACTGGCTGCTCTTCCAGAGGTCCTGAGTTCGATTCCCAACAACCACATGGTGGCTCACAACCATCTGTAATGAGATCTGGCACCCTCTCTGGCGTGCAGGCATACATAGAGGCAGAATGTTGTATACATAATAAATAAATAAAATCTTTTTAAAAAAAAAAGCTACCCAGAGAAAACTCTGTCTCAAAAAATAAAATATATATAAAGCCTCACAAATTTTGATAATTCTGAATATGTAGTGATGTATGAGGCAAAATATTATTTTGTGTCATCTGAAATGTAGCTTAATTATCTTTAGAGACCTTCCTTTGCTTCTGTGTAATTCCCCTCCCTTCATTTCATATAGGGAGCAGGAACTCAAGAACGTGTATTAATAGAGATTTTGTGCACAAGAACAAATCAAGAAATTCGAGACATTGTTAGATGTTATCAATCAGAATTTGGACGAGATCTTGAGAAGGACATTAAGTCAGATACCTCAGGACATTTTGAACGTCTCCTTGTGTCCATGTGTCAGGTGAGTGTAGTATAAATGTCTGTATGTTAGTGGAGGGACCATACTTTTTATCTGAGCATGTGCCAGTGAGCACACTTCATTGATAGTCAGCTTTGTAGTTATTACTGAGACTGTTCTGTACATCTAAGAAATTAGAAAATAATTTCTTTAAGATTTCATGAACCACCCTGAGGCTCTGTGGCAGAGGTGTAGTTGAAAGCCCCTGTCAGCTTAGTGGTTTCAGTTCGTGTGGAGAGGTGACAAGAAGCACTACCACAGAGCCTTTGGATTATTAAAGACAGTGAGGGAAGGTCAGTGACTAACACACTTGATTGGTATCAGGAGTTACTTCTGCCAGCTATGTACAATAGGACAGGATCGCAAGGAATCTGAAAGGGGAGAAGAGGGTCTGAGGAGCCAAGGAAAGGTAGTTAGAGAAAGTATTGTGGATGTAGAGTAGGGTGCAAAGGCTGGAGCTACAAAAATGAGGGAAAAGTGGTCGGAAGAGCTAAGTTTGAACAACAAAGCAAAAGAGTAAACTAGCTATAAAAAGAGTGCTTTAAAAACAGGGTGCGTCATTCTTAATTGGGTTTGTCTTTATGCAGGGTTCATGACCCATCCTTGACTTTTCTATGGTACAAGGAGATATAGCACAAATAATAAAAACCCAGAGACAGATATTGGGGTTCAACCTGAAGATCAGAAAGCAAAAGCAGCCATATCACTAGAGAACTCTTACCTCTTTGAAATCTTGAAACTGCTTCAAGACCCAGTAGTACCACTTTTGGATATATATCCAAAGGATGCTCAATCGTGCCACAAGGACATGTGCTCAACTATGTTCATAGCAGCTTTGTTTGTCATAGCCAGAACCTGGAAACAACCTAAATGCCCCTCAATCGAAGAATCGATAAGAAAAATGTGTTACATTTACACAATGGAGTGCTACACAGCAGAAAAAAATAACGACATCTTGAATTTTGCAGGAAAATGGATGGAGCTAGAAAACATTATTTTGAGTGAGGTAACCCAGACACAGAAAGACAATTATCACATGTACTCACTCATAGGTAGTTTTTAAACATAAAGCAAAGAAAACCAGCCTACAAACCACAATCCCAGAGAACTTAGACAACAATGCGGACACTAAGAGAGACTTACATAGATCTAATCTACATGGGAGGTAGAAAATAGAAAAAGACAAGATCTCCTGAGCATGGGGACCTTTGGGAAAGATTGAAGTGGGGAGGAGAGAAAAATGTAGAGCCCAATAAATATCGTGGAAAGAAAAAGAAAGAAATCTTTAAACTGAAAGAGAGCGAGTTTCTGTCTCATCCCGCTTTATATTCCACTCTAGTGCTGGGGTTAAAGGCGTCCACCACCACCCTGACTAGTGTGGTTGCTGGGATTAAAGGTGTGTGCAACCACTGCCTGGCCTGTGTGGCTGACTAGTGTGGATGCTTTGCACTGACCTTCAGGCAAGCTTTATTTATTAAAATGCAAATGAACTCTCACTACAAAGAGAGACATTAATTCTTAGAAAACAGGAAATTACTTAAATCCAAAAAATAATTTAAAATTTTTTCTGAGCATTTTTAAAAGAATATTCCTTTTATTTGTGTTTTGGAAGGAGTGCTAGAGGTTGCAACCTTGCTGACATAATAGGCAGGCATGCTGCCTCTGAGCTTAGGCCCCTTTTGAAAACACTTTCCTGAGTTATGTCTGTTTACCCATTTTTTTTTCTGTTTTCTCTACTGCTATGTAGGTGCCAGGGATTCAACTTAGGTTGTTGGGCTCGGCAATAAGTGCCTTTGCCCACTAAACCTTCTTGCCTGCACTTGACTAATTTTTTTAACGTTTATTTATTCATTTATTTATTGGTTTTTCGAGACAGGGTTTCTCTGTGACTTTGGAGCCTGTCCTGGAACTAGCTCTGTAGATCAGGCTGGTCTCGAACTCACAGAGACCCTCCTGCCTCTGCCTCATGAGTGCTGGGATTAAAGGCGTGCGCCACCACCTCCCGGCAGCGTTTATTTATTTTTTCCATGATATTTATTGAGCTCTACATTTTTCTCTGCTCCCCTTCCTGCCACTCCCCTCCCTCCTTCAACCCTCCCCCCAAAGTCCCTATGCTCCCAATTTATTTAGGAGATCTTGTCTTTTTATACTTTCTACTTCCCATGTAGATTAGATCTATGTAAGTCTCTCTTAGTGTCCATATTGTTGTCTTGGTTCTCTGGGATTGTGGTTTGTAGGCTGGTTTTCTTTGCTTTATGTTTATAAACAACCTATGAGTGAGTACATGTGATAATTGTCTTTCTGTGTCTGGGTTACTTCACTCAATGTTTCTAGTTCCATCCATTTTCCTTCAAAATTCAAGCTGTCGTTATTTTTTTCTGCTGTGTAGTACTCCAATGTGTAAATGTACCACATTTTTTTTTATCCATTCTTCGATTGAGGGGCATTTAGGTTGTTTCCAGGTTCTGGCTATGACAAACAAAGCTGCTATGAACATAGTTGAGCACATGTCCTTGTGGCACGATTGAGCATCCTTTGGATATATACCCAAAAGTGGTATTACTGGGTCTTGAGGAAGGTTGTTTCCTAATTTTCTGGGAAATCGCCACACTGACATCCATAGGGGTTGTACCAGCTTGCATTCCCACCAGCAATGCAGAAGTGTTCCCTTTTCCCCACAACCTCTCCAGCATAAGTTGTCATCAGTGTTTTTGATCTTGGCCATTCTTACAGGTGTAAGATGGAATCTCAGAGTTGTTTTGATTTGCATTTCTCTGATGACTAAGGATGTTGAACA
>PVIU01009799.1:14652-28473 GCA_004026605.1 Ondatra zibethicus | reverse complement strand
GATTCCTCTGTTGAGAGTTCTCTGTTTAGGTCTGTACTCCATTTTTTTTTTAATTGGATTACATGATCTTTTGGTGTTCAGTTTCTTGAGTTCTTTGTATATTTTGGAGATCAGACCTCTGTCTGATGTGGGGTTAGTAAAGATCTTTTCCCATTCTGTAGGCTGTCGTTTTGTCTTGTTGACCGTGTCTTTTGCTTTACAGAAGCTTTTCAGTTTCAGGAGGTCCCATTTATTAATTGTTTCTCTCAGTGTCTGTGCTGCTGGGGTTCTATTTAGGAAGTGGTTCCCTGTGCCAATGTGTTCAAGTGTACTTCCCACTTTCTCTTCTATAAGGTTCAGTGTGGCTGGCTTTATGTTGAGGTCTTTGATCCATTTGGATTTGAGTTTTGTAGATGGTGATAGATAGGGGTCTATTTTCTTTTTATACATGTTGATATCCAGTCATGCCAGCACCACTTGTTGAATATGCTTTCTTTTTTCCATTTGATATTTTTTGCTTCTTTATCAGAGATCAGGTGTTTGAAGATGTGTGGATTGATATCCGGGTCTTCTATTCGGTTCCATGTTTACCCATTTAATATGACTATACCATTCATCATGCCAAGTGCTCCTCCAAGGAGACTTCTCTAGCTTTTTGAGTTTTTTTTTTCCTTTAGATTGAATCTAGGGGTTCATACCTGCAAGGCAAACAAACTGTCTACCACTAAGCTATATCCCACTAAGCTAAAGTATACTTGGATCTGAAATCTTACATTGTCCCCTCTTAGAGTGAAATTCCTTAAGGGTAGAGACCTTGTCTCTGGTGTCCCTGTAACCTAACATAATGCCTGCTACAAAAATAACATCATGCTTGGTATTTTACAGTTTTATCGGAATATAAATCTATAGTGTGTTTTGATCTCAAATCCCAGTGAAAGAGAGTTATAGTATTTTTTCATTTCAGTGGTAGTTTATATTCCATTGTTAGACATTTAGTTGTAATTTAAAGCCCTGAAGCCCCTTGCTTTAACCTCATTAAGCCATGACCATGACCAAAATCCAAAGGTAATTAATTATAATGTAATACTGATTTGGAAGGAAAGGCTTGGCAGACTTGAATAAGTTTCCCCATAAACTCCAGAGTGAGTGCAGCAAGGAAAGGATCTCACTGACTCCTGTCGTCTTGCAGGGAAACCGCGATGAGAGTCAGAGTGTAAACCACCAGACGGCTCAGGACGATGCCCAGCGCCTCTATCAGGCTGGTGAGGGGAAGTTAGGGACAGACGAATCCTGCTTCAACATGATCCTCGCCACGAGAAGTTTCCCTCAGCTGAAAGCTACCATGGAGGCTTATTCCAGGGTATGAACTCTTCTGAAGATTGCGTGTGGTGTCTTAAGATCTGAAAATGCTTAACTCTATAACTTTTGTTTGCAGATGGCTAATCGAGATTTGTTAAGCAGTGTAAGCCGAGAGTTTTCTGGATATGTTGAAAGCGGTTTGAAGACCATCTGTAAGATTTTTATTTTTGTCCTTTGCCTTATTTTGTTTTTAATTGAGTGATTACAGTTAATGTAGTCTTCCTAGAATCTGCTTAGGCAGAAACCGAGTAAACCCTATATTTTATGTGCAGTTCTCTGAATGTTGATGGTGTAATCAGAAGGATTTTTTTTGTTTGCTCGAGATTATTTGGCTTTGTATATCTTTATTGAGTACTGCAAGAAGACCTTGTGTATTGTAGTTCTTCCTCTTAACAAATGAGGAAGCCCTGAGGAACTACCAGTACTACCACAAGACTTGTTTTTTTAGTTAGTAAATTTATTTATTTATTGAGACAGGGTCTTACTATGTAAGCCAGGTTGGCCTTGAATTCACAAAGATCCACCTGCCTCTACCTCCTGAGTGTATCTCCATACATAGCACACAAAACATCGTTTTGAGCCCTCAGAATACACATCCAAGTTCTTAACACAGTGAGACTCTTTGGAGCTAATGTGTTTGTGGTGATCTGACACCTCAATGTGTGAGAATTCTGTCCTCACGGATACTACAGAAATAAGGAGAGTATTACGAACTCCTTATTACTATCAATGAGTGCCTGAAAATGTTAATGTAATAAACATGGCTAAAGTGACAATCACGTACAATGTGTACCCTCTGCTATCTGTAGGAACTCACTTTGCTAAGTGATTTTCAGTGACTCACAGTTCCAAATGCTGTTTTCAAATCTTTGTCAATCTGTTTTCTCTTAGATGATACTCATAGTTTTTTTCTCAGCCAAATGACAGTCGTTTTTGTGTATATATGGTGCTAGGAATTGAACCTAGGGACTTACACATGCTAGACAAGTACTCTCCCACTGAGCCATCGTGTGTGAGAAAGTGTATGATATGTATGTTACAGACGTATGCATGTCATGGCACACGTGTGGAGACTAGAAGATGTTTCGGTGGAGTCAGTTCTAGCTTGAACCTTAGGTGCTTTTCACTTGGGGGATCGAATTCAGGCGATTGGGCTTTTCCTGCTCTAGCTGCCCTCAGAAATATATTCTTAATGTAAAGAATCTACATCAGCGCATCTATAAAGAGAAAATAGATTTATTGGCTTGAGTGAATCCTGTAGAAATGAAAGTTACCTGTCTGATTCAGCTACAAAGGTTGATACATGCTGAGCAAAAACAAGGGGCAGAAGACCATTCACACTCTTCATAGTTCTGTGTAAAAAATAATCACAAACAGGCTTAAATGAATTCACAGAGGTAGGCTGGCTGGTCATGCCGGCCTCCTCTAAAGAATGTCTGCTTTGTAGTGCAGTGCGCCCTAAACCGCCCTGCCTTCTTTGCTGAACGACTCTACTGTTCCATGAAAGGCGCTGGCACAGATGACTCCACCCTGGTCAGGATCGTGGTCACTCGAAGTGAGGTGAGACAAGATGACCCTTCCTCTGTCAGACTGGATTATAAAACCCTTAGGAATGACATGCCCTCCATGTGAGGAGGTTTTCAGTCACATTAGCCCTCAGTGAAGACAGTAAAAAAGCTTCCCTACTTGAAAAGGCCTGTGAGGATACAGGTTTATGGAAAATAGCAAGGTGTATTTGTTTGTTTGTTTATTAAATTTCTAAGGAGAATGGGGTCTCATTAGATTGCCTAGGCTGGCTAGGACTGTAGGATGCACCACTGTGTCTGCCTTGCTTTTGTAGCTTTGGAGCCTGTCCTGGAACTAGCTCTTGTAGCCCAGGCTGACCTCGAACTCACAGAGATCCTCCTGCCTCTGCCTCCTGGGTGCTGGGATTAAAGGCGTGCACCACCACCACCCAGCTTACTTACTGACTGATTTTTGCAGTGCTGGGACTGAAACCCAGGTACTTGTTCACGCTAAGTATGGGTTCCAGTTTGTTCTTTTTCTTGGACATGTAAAAAGTAAAAATACCTATCTGTTTGGATATCAATGTTAGCAACCTTGTGAATTATAAAATAATCTTTAAATTCATCAGTTTTTACTTCATATATATTGATATTCTGTGTGTGTGTGTGTGTGTGTGTGTGTGTGTGTGTGTGTGTGTGTAGTTGGGGAGGGGGTTCAAGAAAGTTTTTCTCCGTGTGTAGCCCTGGCTGCCCTGGAACTCCCTCTATAGACCTGGCTTACCTCAAACTCACAGAGTTCCTTCTGCCTCTGCCTCCCAAGTGCTGAGCCACCACTGCCCAGTTATATTTTTAATTGAAAGTATACATTATTAAATAATACCATAGAAGGTAGTTATTTTTTTAGAAAGGCAAACAAAATTTAGGGTTTTGTTTGTTTGTTTTGTTTTAGACAGTTTCTCTGTGTATTCCTGGCTGTCCTAGAACTTGCTCTGTAGGCCAGGCTGGTCTAGAACTTTTGAGATCTGCCTGCCTCTGCCTCCCAGCTGGGATTAAAGCCATTGACCACGTCCATCTGGCCCATTTTGACCCTTTGTTAAGTGTCCTGTGGCAACCAGATGGTCCCCTTGTGCACTGTCATACCATCTAGAAATTTTTGCATCTTGCAGAACTGAAAATCCATGCTCAGGAAACAGTCACCCCTGCCTTCTGCTGTCAGCAGTTGCCACACAAGTTTCTGTCCTGTGTTGATGGCATTGGATTCATCATGTGCTTGGAATTGTACAGCATTTTTGAGACTGGCTTCTTTACTTAGCCTCTGCTTGGAACTCATCATGACTGCATAATTTTTTTTCTTTCTTTTTTTTTCATGACTGCATAATTTTAAGACTGAATAACAACCCATGTTGACTGATGTTCATCTGTTTATATGTACTTGGTTGGCTTCTGCCTTTTGTGTTTTGTAAATGATACTGCTATGAGCATGCTGTGCACTAATCCCTTCAAGTCTCTGTTACTTCGTTTGGGAATTTAGCAAGAAATGGAGTTGATGGATGATACTGTATTTCTGTAGATCCTTTTTTAAATCACTATACTGCTTTCCACAGCAATTACTGCATGCTACATTCCCACCAGGAATGTAGTTATCATTTTTGGGCATCCTTACCACCACTTACAATATTACACATTTGTAAAGCTATCCTATTATCAAATAATATATATTTTAAATGACAGTATTTGGGAATAACATGAAACTGACGTCTTGTCTATCCAGGGTTTTCTAAAGCAGCAAATGAGATCTTCCCTGATAGTGTAAGCAAAGGTGGCCTCAGTACTAGTGTGAATGACAATTCTGGGACATTGCTCATTTGCTGTTTATCCTTTCCCATTCTGATTATTATGGTATTATTACACAAATAAATGTCCTGGTCTACAGAGTAAGTTCCAGGACAGCCAGGGTGCTACACAAAGAAACCCTGTCTCAAAAAAGCAAAAGAAACCCAACAACAACAAAAATGCATTTTCTTTGAACAGATTTTTTTCTGACCTACCATTTCTTACAGATTGACCTTGTTCAGATAAAGCAGATGTTCACCCAGATGTATCAGAAGACACTGAGTACCATGATTGCCAGTGACACAAGCGGGGACTACAGAAAGCTGCTGCTGGCCATCGTGGGTCAGTGAGAGGGATTTTTGTTTCTTTAATGAATGAAGCTATCTGAGCTTATCCTTGCAAGCACTGAGACCTGCATGCAGAAATGTCAGCACCACTTAACCAGAGTAGCTTTTTACTAAAGACTGTATCAGGGTAACGTGCTTGGTTTGCACACATTGTTACTGCCTTAATTCCAATGTTCTTTTTTTCTTTGTATATCTACTCAGTGTAAAAGCCATATCAATGACGTAGTAATTTTGTGCCATTTGTAAAGCTTTATTCTCACTGCTTTTGTTTTAATCAGGATTTCAATAAAAATCACAGTAATCTAATTCTGTATAATGTTAAAATGTTCATTACTTGTAGTTCAAAAACTGAGAGAATGAGAATGGTGTTTTGTTTTTTTTTTTTTTAAAAAAAATTTATTTATTATGTATACAGTGTTCTGTCTGCATGTATGCTTGCTGGCCAGAAGAGGGCACCAGATGTCATTACAGATGGCTGTGAGCCACCATGTGGTTGCTGGGAATTGAACTCAGGACCTCTGGAAGAGCAGTCAGTGCTCTTAACCTCTGAGCCATCTCTCCAGCCCCAGAGATTGTGTTTTTTAAAACTGATGCTGGTCTGGTTTGATTTCAGAACATAGTTTTCAGCTCAGGAACATAAGTACTTAGAAGCCACAGTAAGTCCCATCTGACCGCTGAGGTTCCCTGGCACAGGTGGAGTGTCTCAGCTTCCCCTAGCAGTATTGAAGAGCTTTGGAGCCAACTGATGTTCACTCAGATGAGACAGTTTGTCCAGGAAATCTCTTAACTCTGGAGATTTTGCATATTTCACTGGTGTTCTTGAGACTCCAAGGCCAGGTGTTAGGAGGGACACCGCTGCGGGGGGGGGGGGGGGGCTTGAACACGTAGCTCTGACTGCGGTAACCCATGCAAGGCCGGGTGTTAGGAGTGACTCCGCTGCAGCGGGGGAGTGCCTTGAACACAGCTCTGACTGCGGTAACCCATGCAAGGCCAGGTGTTAGGAGTGACACCGCTGCGGGGGGGGAGTGCCTTGAACACAGCTCTGAGGCGGTAACCCATGCAAGGCTGGCTTCTAAGCTGCTGAGACCCCAAACGTTACATTATCTCAGTACAGAATGTTCCCGAGGCTCTCAGGAGCTTAGCTGAAGCACGGGAAAGCTGCTTCCCCTCCACAGCACCCTCACTTCAGCCCTAATAGAATCATTTCTGTGTTCCTGCCTGATCGCAGTGGATGAGGAGCAAAGCTAGTGCCGTTCTGTTTAATAGTCACAGGGAAAATCACCTCAATTATGTAAGCCTCTGTTTTCCTTTCCATCTTTTTAAGAAAGATTTTATATGTATGTGTGTTTGCCTGTGGACATACATTGCTGGCAGAGACCAGAAGAGGTGTTGGAAACCCTGAAACAGGTTACAGATGCTTGTGAGTTTTCCTGTGAGTGCTGACTCCTAATACGTCCTCTGCATGACCAACATCTTTGAGATTTTTATTTTACGAGTTTATTAGACTGGAAAGGTGGAAAGCTATGATCTGATTTTTTTTCCCATGATATTTATTGAGCTCTACATTTTTCTCTGCTCCCCTCCCTGCCTCTCCCCTCCCTCCTTCAACCCTCCCCCAAGGTCCCCATGCTCCCAATTTATTCAGGAGATCTTGTCTTTTTATACTTTCTACTTCCCATGTAGATTAGATCTATGTAAGTCTCTCTTAGTGTCCGTATTGTTGTCTAAATTCTCTGGAATTGTGGTTTGTAAGCTGGTTTTCTTTGCCTTATGTTTAAAAACCACCTATGAGTAAGTACATGTGATAATTGTCTTTCTGTGTCTGGGTTACCTCACTCAAAATAATGCTTTCTAGTTCCATCCATTTTCTTGCAAAATTCAAGCTGTTATTTTTTTCTGCTGTGTAGTACTCCATTGTGTAAATGTACCACATTTTTTTTCATCCATTCTTCAATTGAGGGGCATTTAGGTTGTTTCCAGTTTCTGGCTATGACAAAGCTGCTATGAACATAGTTGAGCACATGTCCTTGTGGCACGATTGAGCATCCTTTGGATATATACCCAAAAGTGGTATTACTGGGTCTTGAGGAAGGTTGTTTCCTAATTTTCTGAGAAATCGCCACACTGACATCCAAAGGGGTTGTACCAGCTTGCATTCCCACCAGCAATGCATGATCTGATCTTTAAGATAAATGTTTAAGCAATAAGTTTGGTCCACGATTTTACAGAAACAGTAAAATTGTATAATTCTTTTTTTAAAAACCACAGTTCTTTTGACCTACAATGGTAATTGTAATTTGAATCTTTTTTTAAAATTTACTTATTCTTTATGTGTATAATCATTCACATATATATATGTATCTGTACACCCTTCAAGCCTGGGGCCTGAGGAGTCCAAAAGAGGGCAGCAGATACCCTAAAAATGGAGGTACAGATGGTTGTGAGCTGCCATATGGATACTGGGAATTGAAGCCAGGTCCTCTGGAAGAGCAAGCAGTGCACTTGACCACTGAGCCATCTCTCCAGCCCCAAGTTTGCTTGTTTTTCCTCGGTTGTGTATCTTGTTTTTAAAGACAGTCTTGTTTCATATTAGTGACTGGCTTTAAAAGCGTGCGCCACCACTGCCCAGTCTCAGCTGAGAATTTTAAAAGATTTATTTTTCACTTTTATCTTTGCCTGAGCATAGACACAGAGGCCAGAAGAGGTCCCTGGATCACTTGATGCTGCAGCTACAGGCAGCTATGCTGCCCATGCGGGTGCTTCTAGCACAGCAGGAAGGGCACCACTTTTGTTATTGGTTTTGTTTTTTGAGACAGAGTTTGACTGTGTAGCCCTGGTTGTTCTGGAACTTTTTCTATAGACCAGGCTGACCTTGAACTCTCAGAGAGTCCCCTATTTCTGCCTCCCCAGTGCCGGAATTAAAAAGGTGCCACCTGCTCCCTGCCACAGGAAGGGCTAACTGCTGAGTCATCTTTCTAGATCCAACAGTAAGCGTTTAAGATACAGACATTTTGAGAAAAGACCTAAGTTATTAATTTACTTTTGAAGGGAAGACTTTTATATTGTCCAGGCTAGCCTCAAACGCCCGCTCAAGCGATCCTTCCTTCTGCCTAAGCCTCCCAAATAGCTGGAACTAGACTTGAGAGCCTGGGCATCCTTTAAAATGAGTTGTGTTCACACATATATTTAGTAAAGGCTTTTTTCTTTTTGGTTTTTGTTTGTGGATTTTTGTGTTTGTTTGGTTGTTATTTTGGCCTGGTCTCACTGAACTTTTTTCTTTAACAAAAGTTCCTTTTAGTTTCATTGTTCGTGTGTGTGTGTGTGTGTGTGTGTGTGTGTGTGTGTTGGTATATTGAAATCAAGAGTCGAGAAAACAAAATCAAAGGGTGGAAAGCAGCACTTTTGCTTTTAGTTTTAGAGTGCGTGCGTGCGTGCGTGCGTGCGTGTGTGTGTGTGTGTGTGTGTGTGTGTGTGTGTGTGTGTGTGGTGAAATCAAGAGTCGAGAAAACAAAGTACCCAGCTGATAAATACACCTCTAGCAAAAGGAAAACAAAAAAACAATACTCAAGAGGCGTGGTTTTCAAAGCACAAGTGTGGGCTCGTCATCTGTGACGGGAAAAACAAGTTCTCGCGAGAGTTACCGGTTGCTATAGTTACAGAAAACATAACCAGCTTCTGACTCAGGTAAGACAGCACCTCCCTTTCAGAGGCCTTGGGTTACTTCTCCTCCACAGATCATTTCTTCCAGGCTTGCCCACTCTTCCCCTTTGGCCAAGGCCAGTTTGAAACTCCCGTGCTACCAAGGACTCTCCCGCCCACCCAGCTGTGTCCACCGCCTCACCCAAAATTCAGGCACAGCTCGCAGTGCCGCCACGCCATGAGCAAGCGCACAGCAAGAAATGCGACAAGAAATGCGTGCCTTGTTGAGGGCAAGAGCTAAACTTAAGCAGTTGCCGAAGGTCACACTTACTCGGTAGGAGATGTTCCCACTTCGGGGACTGTGGATCCAGTGCAGTGAAGTGCTTGCACAGTATGCTTGAGACTCTGATCTATGCCTAGCACCGAGGAAAGCCAACAAAACCCCCATCCTCTTAAACAAAATAAATGTCCCCAGAATAAGGAGTGGCTGAATGCACAGGCGCGGTAATTGTTCCCGAATAGAGAGAATCTTCGTGGATAGGAAATGTTTAAAGTGAATGAATAGCATTGGTATCTGCCTTAGAAAGGACAGAAGGAAAACAAATAGGAAAGCAAAGAATGCGAAGATTCCAAAGTGGTAACGTGTACACACTGGGGAGGGAGGGCCCAACCTAAGCCAGCTCATAGACAGCAGTGCTGAGGCTGGAGCGTCACAGCTGAAGAATATTTGTTTGTATTCCTCTGCTTTGATCTCGATTTATTCTCACAATGATTTGCTTTTTGATCTTTTTGAACCTTTTGCAGTCTTTTCTTTCTGCCTGGAATAGCCTTCATATTAAGCTATCCTTTTAGCTCCAGGTTGCCTCTCATAAGGAGATTTTCCTGGTATGCCCATACACACATGCGTTCTCAGACCCGGTTAGGTCCAGCTTCACACGTCCCTGCTCAGTGATGGCCTGGTAAGATAACAAACTTGTCTGAAACTGTTTCCTTCTCTCCTGTATGACATATAGAAAGGCTTTAGTGTGTACCAAGTCATAATGGAAAGTTAATTTGCTCAATCCTCTGCTAGGGTACCAGTCACCAAGCTGTTCCCTCTTGGTCTATTTATATGTCTCTCTTCCTCAGTAGACTTTAAATTCCCAAGGAAAGGAAGGGGGCTTATATAGTCCCCTATCCTCAGCAGTTACCCCTGTCCCTAACTTAATAAAGTTTGCTCGATTAATGATTTTGACGGAAGTGGAATGGATTGGATAAAAAGGAACCAAAGAGACTCAAAGTCATGTGTTAGTCTAGCACGGGGAGCACAAATGAACTCATTAATATGGTACT
The DNA here is from genome assembly GCA_004026605.1 of Ondatra zibethicus. Classification (NCBI taxonomy): domain Eukaryota; kingdom Metazoa; phylum Chordata; class Mammalia; order Rodentia; family Cricetidae; genus Ondatra; species Ondatra zibethicus. The sequence goes on along the minus strand of PVIU01009799.1, from coordinate 18,479 downwards.
AATTTACCAGAGGGGCTGGCACAAAAAGGCATTCCTTCTGTGTCATACGTTTGGTAAGGAAATTGCCAGTGCCACTGAGGCCCTGAAAGCGCCCGGAAGCATTTGGGTGAAGCAGAGAAGTGGGGCTTTTAGGCAGCTCCAAGCCTGAGGAAGCCTGGAGGCTGCAAATGCTCTCCTCTTTGTAGACCACCCATCCCAGACAGACTAAGACAGACAGGGATGGGTGATCTCACAGATATGTGTCCTTACAGATGACTTTTCCTTTTGCCTTTAAATTTATTTAAATTTAAATTCATTTTCAGTATAAAATATAAAATTTCAGTATGAAACAATGGATTTCTTTATGACAGATCCATCTGTCTGTCATTGTACTTAGGATCCCTTCACTGTCCCTGTAGGCCCTGACTCATCCCTTCCACTCTCACCCTGAAATAGTTACATGTCTGCGTTCTTTCTTTCTTTCTTTCTTTCTTTCTTTCTTTCTTTCTTTCTTTCCTTCTTCCTTCCTTCCTTCCTTCCTTTTCTCCTTCCTTCCTTTCTTTCTTTTGCCAGTAAAACTTTTTTTTTTTGGTTTTTTGAGACAGGGTTTCTCTGTAGCTTTGGAGCCTGTCCTGGAACTAGCTCTTGTAGACCAGGCTGGCTGGCCTCAAACTCACAAAGATTCGCCTGCCTCTGCCTCCCTAGTGCTGGGATTAAAGGCGTGTGCCAGCACCGCCCAGCTGCCAATAAAACTTTTAATGATTGTAAAAACCATTAACATGATCTTGGTAAACTGATCAGGAGAGTTATTTATGTATTTTGCTTTAATACAATACACTGGGCAGAATAATATTCTATTTTTTCCCTTTTTTCCTCATTCTTTTATTAATTTTTAAAAAAGAAATATCCAAATTCCCACTCCCTCCCCTCCTCCCATTCCCTCCACACACCCTCCCACCCCACCCCCCTCTAATCCTAAAAGAGGGTAAGACACTTTGCTTTGTGGAAGGTCCAAGGCCCTTCCTACTATATCTAGGCTGAGCAAGGTATACATCCAAAGAGAATAGGATCCCAAAAGGCCAGTACATGCAGTAGAGATAAATCCCAGTGCCACTGCCAGTGGCCCCTCAGTCTGCCTCAGCCACATAACTGTCAACCACATTCAGAGGGTCTAGTTTGGTCCTGTGCTTGTTCCTTCCCAGTCCAGCTGGAGTTGGTGATCTTCCATTAGCTCAGGTAAACTGTTTCAGTGGATGAACCCTTCATGGTCTTGACCTCTTTGCTCATATTCTCATTCCTTCTACTCTTCCACTGGACCTTGGGAGCTCAGTCCAGTGCTCCGATGTGAGTCTCTGCCTCTGTTTCTATCTGTTGTTGGATGAAGGTTCTATGGTGATATTTAAGATAATCATCAGTCTGACTACTGGGCGAGGCCAGTTCGGGCACCCTCTCCTCTATTGCTTAGGGTCTTAGCTAGGGTCATCCTTGTGGATTGCTGGGAATTTTTCTAGAGCCAGGTTTCTTGCTAACCCTATAATGGCTCCCTCAATCAAGATATCTCTTTCCTTGCTCTCATATCTGTCCTTCCTCCATCTCAACTATCCCATTCCCTCAAGTTTTCCTCAACCCTCCCTTCTCCCCTCTTCTTCCCCTTCTCCCCTTCCTTCTATCCCCTGCCCCCATGTTCCCAATTTTGTCAGGAAATCTTGTGTGACTCAATTTCCAGGTGAGTCTATATATGTTTTTCTTTGGGTTCACCTTATTACTTAGCTTCTCTAGGATCATGAACTATATAGGCTTAAGGTCCTTTGTTTATAGCTAGTATCCACTTATGAGTGAGTACATACCATATTCATTTTTTTGGGTCTGTGTTAGGTCACTCAGGATAGTGTTTTCTAATTCCAACCATTTGCATGCAAAATTCAAGATGTCATTGTTTTTTACTGCTGAGTGTAGATGTGCCACACTTTCTTTATCCATTCTTCAGTTGAGGGACATCTAGGTTGTTTCCAGGTTCTGGCTATTACAAATAATGCTGCTATGAACAGAGTTGAACAAATGCTTCTGTAGTATGATTGAGCATCTTTTGGGTATATTCCCAAGAGTGGTATTGCTGGATCCTGAGGTAGGTTGATTCCCAATTTTCTGAGAAACCACCATACTGATTTCCAAAGTGGTTGCACAAGTTTGCATTCCCACCAGCAATGGGTGAGTGTTACCCTTACTCCACATCCTCTCCAGCATAAGCTATCATTAGTGGTTTTGATCTTAGCCATCTGACAGGTATAAGATAGTATCTCAAAACTGTTTTGATTTGCATTTCCCTGATAGCTACAGAAGTTGAACATTTCCTTAAGTATCTTTTGGCCATTTGAAATTCTTCTGTTGAGAATTCTCTGTGTAGTTCAGTACCCCATTTTTTAATTGGGTTATTTAGAATTTTAATGTCTATTTTCTTGAGTTTTTTATATATTTTAGAGATCAGTCCTTTTTTGGATGTGGGGTTGGTAAAGATCTTTTCCCATTCAGTAGGCTGCCTTTTTGTCTTATTGATAGTGTCCTTTGCTTTACAGAAGCTTCTCAGCTTCAGGAGGTCCCATTTATTTATTGTTGCTCTCAGTGTCTGTGCTACTGGGGTTATATTTAGGAAGTGGTCTCCTGTGCCCATGCATTGAAGGCTACTTCCCACTTTCTCTTCTATCAGGTTCAGTATGGTCAGATTTATATTGAGGTCTTTAATCCATTTGGACTTGAGTTTTGTGCATGGTGATAGATATAGATCTATTTTCATTCTTCTACAGATTGACATCTAGTTATGCCAACACCATTTGTTGAAGATGTTTTCTTTTTTCCATTGTATAATTTTAGCTTCTTTGTCAAAAATCAGGTGTTCATAGGTGTGTGGATTAATATCCGTGTGTTCAATTCGATTCCAATGATCTCTATTTTTATGCCAATACCAAGCTGTTTTCAGTACTATAACTCTGTAATAAAGTTTTTTCCCTCTTGTTTTTTCCTCTTTTTTATTTTTTATTTTTATTTTTTCCCCATAATATTTATTGAGCTCTACATTTTTCTCTACTCCCATCCCTGCAACTCCCCTCCCTCCTTCAACCCTCCCCTAAGGTCCCTATGCTCCCAATTTATTCAGGAGATCTTGTCTTTTTATACTTTCTACTGCCCATGTAGATTAGATCTATGTAAGTCTCTCTTAGTGTCCGTATTGTTGTCTAAATTCTCTGGAATTTTGGTTTGTAAGCTGGTTTTCTTTGCCTTATGTTTAAAAACCACCTATGAGTGAGTACATGTGATAATTGTCTTTCTGTGTCTGGGTTACTTCACTCAAAATAATGCTTTCTAGTTCCATCCATTTTCCTGCAAAATTCAAGCTGTCGTTATTTTTTTCTGCTGTGTAGTACTCCATTGTATAAATGTACCACATTTTTTTTTTATCCATTCTTCGATCAAGGGGCATTTAGATTGTTTCCAGTTTCTGGCTATGACAAACAAAGCTGCTGTGAACATAGTTGAGCACATGTCCTTGTGGCACGATTAAGCATCCTTTGGATATATACCCAAAAGTGGTATTACTGGGTCTTGAGGAAGGTTGTTCCCTAAATTTCTGAAAAATCACCACACTGACATCCATAGGGGCTGTACCAGCTTGCATTCCTACCAGCAATGCAGAAGTGTTCCCTTTTCCCCACAACCTCTCCAGCATAAGTTGTCATCAGTGTTTTTGATCTTGGCCATTCTTACAGGTGTAAGATGGAATCTCAGAGTTGTTTTGATTTGCATTTCTCTGATGACTAAGGATGTTGAACATTTCCTTAAGTGTCTTTCAGCCA
>PVIU01009799.1:0-14552 GCA_004026605.1 Ondatra zibethicus | reverse complement strand
TTATGTGATCTTTTGGTGTCCAATATCCTGAGTTCCTTGTATATTTTGGAGATCAGACCTCTGTCTGATGTGGGGTTAGTGAAGATCTTTTCCCATTCTGTAGGCTGTCATTTTGTCTTGTTGACCGTGTACTTGACTTTACAGAAGCTTTTCAGTTTCAGGAGGTCCCATTTATTAATTGTTTCTCTCAGTGTCTGTGCTGCTGGGGTTCTATTTAGGAAGTGGTTCCCTGTGCCAATGCGTTCAAGTGTACTTCCCACTTTCTCTTCTATAAGGTTCAGTGTGGCTGGCTTTATGTTGAGGTCTTTGATCCATTTGGATTTGAGTTTTGTAGATGGTGATAGATAGGGGTCTATTTTCTTTTTATACATGTTGATATCCAGTTATGCCAGCACCACTTGTTGAATATGCTTTCTTTTTTCCATTTGATATTTTTTGCTTCTTTATCAAATATCTAGTGTTCGAAGATGTGTGGATTGATATCCGGGTCTTCTATTCGGTTCCACTGGTCCTCCTGTCTGTTCTTATGCCAGTACTAGGCTGTTTTCAGTGCTGTAGCTCTGTAGTATAGTTTGAAGTCAGGGATTGTGATGCCTCCAGAAGTTCTTTTGTTGCCCAGGATTGTTTTGGCTATCCGGGGTTTTTTGCTTTTCCAAATGAAGTTGAATACTGTTCTTTCAAGGTTTTTGAAGAATTTTGTTGGGATTTCGATGGGCATTGCATTGAATATGTAGATTGCTTTAGGTAAGATTGCCATTTTTACTATATTAATTCTGCCTATCCAAGAGCATGGGAGGTCTTCACATTTTCTGGTGTCTTCTTCAATTTCTTTCTTCAAAGATTTAAAGTTCTTGTCATACAAGTCTTCCACTTGTTTGGTTAGAGTTACTCCGAGATATTTTGTGCCATTTGTGGCTATTGTGAAGGGTGTTGATTCTCTGATTTCTTCCTCAGTCCTTTTATCATCTGTGTACAGAAGGACTACTGATTTTTTTGAGTTAATCTTGTATCCTGCTACCTTGCTGAATGTGTTTATGAGTTGTAGAAGTTCCTTGGTAGAATTTTTGGGATCACTTATGTAAACTATCATATCATCAGTAAACAGTGAGAGTTTGACTTCTTCTTTTCCAATGTGTATCCCCTTGATCTCCCTTTGGTGTCTTGTTGCTCTAGCTAGGACCTCAAGAACTATATTGAAAAGGTATTGAGAGAGTGGGCAACCTTGTCTTGTTCCTGATTCCAGTGGAATCGCTGGGAGTTTCTCTCCATTTAGTGTGATGTTAGCTGTTGACTTGCTATATATTGCCTTAATTATGTTTAGGTATGTTCCTTGTATCCCTGCTCTCTCCAAGACTTTTATTATGAAGGGATGTTGTATTTTGTCAAATGCTTTTTTGGCATCTAATGAGATGACCATGTGGTTTTTATTTTTCAGCTTGTTTATATGATGGATTACATTGACAGATTTTCGTATGTTGAACCATCCCTATCTGTGGGATGAAGCCGACTTGGTCATGGTGGATGATGGTTCTGATGTGTTCTTGGATTCTATTTGCTAGTATTGTATTTAGTATTTTTGCATCAATGTTCATGAGTGAGATTGGTCTGTAATTCTCTTTCTTAGTATTGTCTTTCTGTGGTTTGGGTATCAGGGTAATTGTAGCCTCATAAAAAGAGTTTGGCAATGTTCCCTCTGTTTCTATTGTGTGGAATAATTTGAGGAGTATTGGTATTAGTTCCTCTTTGAAAGTCTCGTAGAATTCTGAAATGAAACCATCTGGTCCTGGGCTTTTTCTGGTTGGGAGACTTTTGATGACTGTTTCTATTTCTTCAGCAGTTATAGGTCTGTTTAATTTGCTTATCTGGTCTTGATTTAATTTTGGTAAGTGATATTTATACAGGAAGTTGTTCATTTCCTTTAAGTTTTCCAATTTTGTGGAGTACAGGTTTTCAAAATATGACTTGATGATCCTCTGTATTTCCTCCATGTCTGTTGTTATGTCCCCCTTTTCATTTCTGATTTTGTTAATTTGGATATTCTCTCTCTGCCTTTTGGTTAGTTTGGATAAAGGTTTGTTTATTTTGTTGATTTCAGCTCTCAGTTTGATTATTTCCTGCAGTCTAGTTCTCTTAGGTGAGTTTGCTTCTTTTTGTTCTAAAGTTTTCAATTGCTCTGTTAATTCACTCGTGTGGGATTTTTCCGGCTTCTTTATGTAGGCATTTAGTGCTATGAACATGCCTCTTAACACTGCTTTTATTATGTCCCATAAATTTGGGTATGTTGTGTGGTCATTTTCATTGAATTTTAGGAAGTCTTTAATTTCCCCTTTTATTTCTTCTTTGGCCCATTGATGATTCAGATGAGCACTGTTTAATTTCCATGTGTTTGTGGGTTTTCTGGATTTGGTATTGCTGTTGACTTCTAGTTTTAAAGCATGGTGCTCTGATAAGGTACATTGGGTTATTCCAATTTTTTTGTATTTGTTGAGGTTTGTTTTGTTACCGAGTATGTGGTCAATTTTTGAGAAGATTCCTTGAGGTGCTGAGAAAAAGGTATATTTTCTGTTTGGATGGAATATTCTATAGATGTCTGTTAAGTCCATTTGAGGCATAACATCTTTTAGTTCTCTTATTTCTCTGTTCAGTTTTTGTCTGATTGACCTGTACAGTGGTGAAGTCTCCCACTATCAGTGTGTGTGGTTTAATATATTATTTAAGCTTTTGAAGTGTTTCTATGACATATGAAGGTGCCCTTGTATTTGGAGCATAGATATTCAGTATTGAAATTTCCTCTTGATTGATTTTCCCTGTGACTAATATGAAATGTCCTTCTTTTTCTCTTTTGATTGATTTTAGCTTGAAGTCTATTTTGTTAGATATTAGGATAGGTCGATTTGATTGGTATATTTTTTTCCCGACCTTTTACTTTGAGATGATGTCTGTCTATGGTTTAGATGCGTTTCTTGTATGCAGAAGAGGGATGGGTTCTGTTTTCATATCCAATCTGTTAGCCTGTGCCTTTTTATGGGTGAGTTGAGTCCATTTACATTAAGGGATATTAATGACCAGTGGTTGCTATCTCTTGTTAATTTGGTTTTCCTTGTTGGTGATGTTATTTTGTGCGTTTTTTTTCCTTTGGGATTTCCTGTAATGAGATCATCAATTGTGTGTGTTTTTGTTGGTGTATCCATCTTCCTTGGGTTGGAGTTTTCCTTGTAGTATTTTGTGTAGGGCTGGGTTTGTGGCCAGGTATTGGTGAAATCTAGATTTGTCATGGAATATCTTGTTTTGTCCTTCTATGGTGATCAAAAGTTTTGCGGGGTATAGTAGCCTGGGCTGGCATCCGTGGTCTCTCAATGTCTACATAATGTTTGACCATGACCTTCTGGCTTTCATTGTCTCCACTGAGAAGTCAGGTGTAATTCTGATAGGTCTACCTTTATATGTTACTTGTCCTTTTTCCTTTGAAGCTCTTAATATTCTTTCTTTACTCTGTATGTTTGGTGTTTTGATTATTATGTGGCGAGAGGACTTTTTTTTTTGGATCCAGTCTATTTGGTGTTCTGTAAGCTTCTTGTATCTTCATAGGCATATCTTTCTTTAGGTAGGGAAAGTTTTCTTCTATGATTTTGTTAAATAAATTTTCTGTGCCTTTGAGTTGATTTTCTTCTCCTTCTTCTATACCTATTATTCTAAGATTTGGCCTTTTTATGTTGTCCCATATTTCCTGGATATTTTGGGTTAAGCTTTTGTTAGATTTAATGTTTTCTTTAACTGATGAGTCTATTTCCTCTATTTTATCATCCGCACTTGAGATTCTCTCTTCCATTTCTTGTATTCTGTTGTTCGTATTTGCATTTGTGGTTCCTGCTCTTTTCCCATGATTTCTGTTTCTATAATTCCTTTGGTTTGTGTTTTCTTTATTTTTTCTATGTCAGTTTTCAAGCCCTGAATAGTTTCTGTTATATGTTTGCGTTCTTTTTCTTGGTTTTCTTTAAGTGATTTGCTGATATCTTCCAATTTTTTGTTTCTTTTTCCTTCCATTTCTTTAAGGTAATTTCTCAATTCATCTTTAATAATTTCAGATATTCTCTTGTGGTTATTTTTTAGATCATTTTCTTCTGGGTCATCCATATTTGGCTGTTCAGGTCTTACTTTTGTAGGGTCTTTGGGTTTCACTGGTATTGTGTTGTTCTTTGTGGTGTAGCTTGTGATCTTACCTTTTCTACTCATCTTTTCCTCTAATAGGTGTGGTTGGTGGTGTCTGAGATTCTGTTGAATAATTTCCTACGTGCCAGTAGGTCAAAAGCTAAGATGTTTTTCCTAGTGGTACAGTCAGTGTCACAGTTCTAGTTACTTCATTGGTTATTCCTGTTCCTGGAGGTAGCTCAGTGCTCCTGTGTTTTGGTCTGCTCTCTTGGAGTTTGCTGTATCAAGCTACTTTGGCCTAGGCTGCTGGCTTTGATCTGTTTCTGTAAATCTTGGTCTGGATCTCCTCTTGCAGATGTCCCTGGCATGGAGTTAGACTTGTTCTGGTGGAGATTGCTGGCTCTGGATCTGGTCCCTGGGTCAATCCTGATCCGCTTGTGTCCCAGGACCGGGATGGCTCCTGTCTTCTGCTCCTGGTGGAGCCCGTTCTCTCCTTGTCCTAGGTAACTGGTTCAGTCCCGCTTCCGGTTCTGGTGGAGGTCGCCATGTAATAAAGTTTGATGTCAGGGATGGTAATGCCTCTGGAAGTTCCTTTATTGTACAGGATTCTTTTTGCTATCCTGGGTTCTTTTGTTTTTCCATATGAAGTTGATTATTGTTCTCTCAAGGTCTGTGAAGAATTGTGTTGGGATTTTGATGGGGATTGCATTGAATCTATAGATTGCTTTTGGTAGGATTGCCATTTTTACTATGTTGATCCTTCCTATCCAAGAGCATGAGAAATCTTGCCATTTTCTGGTGTCTTCTTCAATTTCTTTCTTCAGATACTTAAAGTTCTTGTCATATAGATCTTTCACTTCCTTGGTTAGTGTTACTCCAAGATATTTTATGTTATTTGTGGCTATTGTGAAAGGTGGTGTCTCTCTGATTTCCCTCTCTGCTTCTTTATCATTTGTGTATAGGGGGGCTACTGATTTTTTTTTGAGTTGATCTTGTACCTGCCACATCACTGAAGGTATTTATCAGTTGTAGGAGTTCTCTGGTAGATTTTTTGGGGTCACTTATGTACACTATCATATTATCTGCAAATAACAAAAGTTTGACTTCTTCCTTCCCAATCTGAATCCCCTTGATCTCCTTTTGTTGTCTTATTGCTATTGCTAAAACTTCAAGAACTATGTTGAGGAGATATGGACTGCTTTGTCTTGTTCCTTATTTTAGTTGAATCACTTTGAGTTTCTCTCCATTTAATTTGACTTTAGCTGTTGGCTTGCTGTATATTGATTTTATTATATTTAGATATGATCCTTATATCCCTAATCTCTCTAAGACCTTTATCATGAAGAGGTGTTGGATTTTGTCAAATGCTTTTTCAGCATCTAATGAAATGATCATATGGTTTTTTCTTTCAGTTTATTTATATGATAGGTTACATTGATAGATTTTCATATGTTCAACCAGCCCTGAATCTCTGGGATGAAGCCTACTTGATCATGATGGATGATTTTTTTTTATGTGTTCTTGGATTCAGTTTGCCAGTATTTTATTGAGAATTTTTGTATTGATGTTCCTGAGTGAGAATGGGTCTGTAACTCTCTTTCTTGGTTGAGTCCTTGTGTGGTTTTGGTATCAGGGTAACTGTAGGCTCATATAAAGAGTTTGTCAATGTCCCTTCTGTTTCTATCATATGGAACACGTTGAGGAGTATAGGTATCAGCTCTTCTTGGAAGTTCTGGTAGAATTCTGCACTAAAACCATCTGGTCCAGGGCTTGTTTTGGTAGGGAGATTTGTGATGAAAGCTTCTATTTCCTCGCAGCTTATAGGTCTATTTAAATTGCTCATCCAGTCTTGATTTAATTTTGGTATATGGTATCTATCTAAAAAATTGTTCATTCCTTTTACGTTTTCTAGTTTTGTGGAGTACAGATTTTTGTAGTAAGACCTAATAATTCTCTGAATTTCCTCAGTGTCTGTTGTTATGTCCCCCTTTTCATTTCTGATTTTGTTAATTTGGATGTTCTCTCTCTGCCTTTTGATTAGTTTGAATAAGGGTTTGTCAATCTTGTTGATTTTCTCAAAGAACCAGCTCTTTGTTTCATTGATTCTTTGTATTGTTTTCTTTGTTTCTATTTTGTTGATTTCAGCCCTCAATTTGATTATTTCCTGTCTTCTATGCCTCCTGCCTGAGTCTGCTTCTTTTTTTTTTTTTTCTAGAGCTTTCAAGTGTACTGTTAAGTTACTAATGTGAGCTTTCTACATTTTCTTTATGTGGGCACTTAGTGCTATGAACTTTCCTCTTAGCCCTGGCATCTCACTTCCCTGGGGGCTCTATGGCATCTGTCAGACTCCACCTTCTCTTTCTCCCTATCTTTGTTTCGATTTCCCACCTAAGTATATTTTGCCTGGCCATTGACTGAAACAGCTTTATTCATCAACCAATAAGAAAAACACACACTCAAAGCATACAGAAGAACATCCCACATCAGGTGTGGGCCATCACACCCAAACAATTTACCTTTTTTTTAATAACATTTTTTAGGATTCATTTATTTTATGTATATGGTGCTCTATCTGCATATACACCTGCATGCCAGAAGAGGGCATCAGATCCCATTATAGATGGTTGTGAGCCCACCAAGTGGTTGTTGGGAATTGGACTCGGGACCCCTGGAAGAGCTGCCAACGTTCTTAACTGCTGAGCCATATCTCCAGCCTCAAACAATTTACTTTTGAAATTGTTTATAAAATTATTTGAAAATAGAGGCAAATGCCTTTGTTGCTTTCAAGAGTCTATAAAACAGACATAACGCCTGAAGGGAACGTCTCAGACTGTGGAGGAAATGTGGGTAGAACACTGTCTTGTGTATGTCATAGGTATATGTATTTAGGGACTTTTAGCATCAGTTAGGTGGAGCCATGCTTGTGACAGTCCTCAAAGTTTTTCCCCTCCAGCAGCAGAGGTTGCAAAGCAGGGATAAACAATGCTAGCCTATAATGTGCCTGCAGCCCCAGTGGTCCTGGTTGTGATGTGGTGGACAAGAAAACAGATTTATTTGTTATCTTTACAGAGGCCAAAGTAGGCCAAAGAGACTTTGACCAAGTGCTGACATGGAACAGGTGTCATCAACAGGCAAAACGGTGCACATTACTGTGACAAACGGCTATGATTTGGTAAATTGATTCTTGGGAACCCACAAAGTCCCTATGTAGGAGCATGGGGGGAAGAGTGACGCTGTACCTCATTTTACTCCCTCTAAGCATAGTGATCTTCTCCCAATTATTTCATGTTGTTAGTTTATACTCAGCAAGTTGTAATGGTAAATGTCTAAACTACCTGGCCTTTTGAATGCTGAACTTAGCAGGTAGAAACAAACCTGTCTTAGTCAGGTTTCTATTGCTCTGAAGAGATACTATGACCATAAAGAAAAAGATTTAATTGGGGTGGCTTACAGTCCATTTTCATCATGGCAAGAAGCTTGGTGGCATTCAGGCAGTCATGGTGCTAGAGAAGGAGCTGAGAGTTCTACATCCAGTTTCTAAGGTAGCAGGAAGAGCATCTTCTGGCTTGAGCATCTGAAACTGCAAAGCTTGCCCCCAGTGACACACTTCCCCCAACAAGGCCACACCTCCTAACAGTGCCCCTCCCTGTGCGCATGTGGGGCTCTTTTCATTCACACCACCACAAAGTCATTTCTGTCTCGCTAAGTAATTTCCTCTCTCTACTCTGTTTCTTCTGAGGCAGTTTCACTATCCCAGGCTGGCCTCAAATTCAGAGCAATCCTCCAGTCTCAACCTTCTATGCTCTGAAAATTATAGCACAAGTCACCACATCTGGCTTATAAATTTTACTCTATTCCTTCTGAAAAGGTTTTAAACTTTGTGAATTCTTTCAGTGATTAATTTTATTTTAGGATTTCAAATAAGAGACCTGCAGTAACTACTAAAAATTAGGTAAATACTGAAATGGGAAAATATTCACTGCCTTGAAGTTTATATAAGGATTCTTTAAAAGGACATAGTTAATGAGCTGTTTGTTTAATAATGTGTATGTCAAAATGTACACATGCATACATATTCACAATGAAACATTAAATTATATTCCGAAATGTTAATAGTGCCTGCACATTAGAATAAGGCCACAGGAAATGTATTTCTATGTGTATTTTTCCTAAAATTTTAAAGATATCTAGCAATATATTTTTACGATCAGGTAATATAAAAAGTGATACCTTTTTAAACTTTGATCAAAGTGACTCTTAAGTAGAATGTTGCGTTTAGCTAGAACTGTATTTGTTTAATGATTTTCTACTTGTCCCATTTGTATTTGTGGTGTAGCTTGTTAGAGAAAAAAACAAAATGTTTAGTTCAGAATAAGATAGACTGACTACCAGATATGCAGAAAAGTCATGTATTTGAAATTGTAACGTGATGTTTCTGCCCACAGAAAGGCTTTAAAGGAGACACTCCAGTTACTTTTGTTCGTGCAGAATTCAATCAGGCAGTTCTCGGAGACTCTTCAAAAATCACTGTCTCTTCAGAAGGAACTGCTAAGTACAATTTTACTAGCAGCATTGAGCTCAATCCAGATGGAGGAATCACTTTAGATGACCTCGCCCACAAACCTTTATTCCGTAAGTCTCAAGGTTCAAGGGGATCATGTGGAGATTCTGAGTAGGCACTGTGATGGGAGAGCTGCATGTTCCTCACACTGCATGGAGGATAATGCAGTGGACTTTGTTTTGTCTGTTTCCTGCATCTGAAACCATGACATGCTAATTTTATCAGTTTTTCATACTTTTTCTTCTAAAAGTTTCATTTGTATTCCAATAATTATGGTTGTCAGGTTTTAGGGAAAATGATTTTTAAAAAAACCCACAGAACTTGATACATACTTTAAAATTGTCCATTGTTTATCTGACATTGGGCCTCACTGGGTATCCTGTGTTATCTGTGCTTTTGTATATGCACCATCCTAAGTGGCCATTTTTCACTTGCTTCTGCTGCTAAAAGATGCTCTTCTTAAAATCAAGTCTGGATTTAATTTATTTCAGAATCTCCAGTTCCTAGAAATATCTGTAGCACAACAAATGCTTGAAAAGTCTTTGTTAAGTGAATTAGGTGGATAACACTCTTTTATCTCTGATGTAATTTGTTACAATTGTGTGCTAGCTCTTTTACTTTGTTTTGCTCTGTAGTGTGTGTATATGTATGTTCAGATGAGTTATGTGCTCATGTATTTGGTGTGTATACATGTACATGTGCATATGTGCAGAGGCCAGAGATCAATATCAGGAATCTTCCTATATTACTGTTCAACTTGTTTGTTTGTTTTTGTTTTTTGTTTTTTTGAAGTAGGGTCTCTCCCTGGTTAGCCAATTAGCTGCAGGAATCTACCTACCTCAAGATTTGCCCACCCCACACCACCCTGACCTGGTGTCTTAGTCACTGTCCTACTGCTGTGAAGATATGGCAACTCTTATCAAAGAAAGTATTTAACTGGGGCTTGCTTAAATTCAGAGGTTATTCTATTATCTCATGATGGGAAGCAAGAAGCATGCAGGCAAACACAGTACTGGAGAGGTAGCTCAGAGTTCTACATTCAGATCAACAGGCAGCATGAAGTGAGACACTGGACTTGGCTTGAGCATTTGAAACCCCTTGGTGACACATTTCCTCCAAGAAGGCCACACCTACCCCAGCAGGGCCATACCTCCTAGTGCCACCTTAAGCATTCAAATATATAAGCCTATGGGGGCCATTCCTATTCAGCCCACAACAGTTGGGGTTGCATATGCTTGCTATAGGCTCTCACGTTTGATGTGAGTACTGGGGCTCTAAAGTCAGGGTCTCATGTTTGCCCTGCAGGCACTTCATTGACGTGTGTTTTAGTCGGTAGTCTTTGCATTAGTCAGAAGTCTCTAGAGCAGTGGTTCTCAGCCTGTGGGTCTAAACAAATGGTTCGCATATCAGATATTTACATTATGATTCATAACAGTAGCAAAATTACAGTTATGAAGTAGCAACAAAACAATTTTATGGTTGGGGGTCACCACATGAGGGACTGTATTAAAGAATCACAGTGCTAGTAAGGTTAAACTACTGTGCCGCCAGTTGGTGGCGGCACACGCCTTTAATCCCAGCACCTGGAAGGCAGAGGCACGTGGATCTCTGTGAGTTCGAGGCCAGCCTGGTTTATAAGAGCTAGTTCCAGGACAGCTAGGACTGTTACACAGAGAAACCCAGGAGCAAGGCAAGAATTGCACTTGGAGGTTTTGAGTAGTGAACCTTGGTGAATGTTATGCCAAAATCCGTGAGGTCTCCACCCAAGCCAACAAGGAAACTGAGTCCCATATGTAAAAGCAAAGAGCCTATATTTTAATCAAGTTTGCAAGCTTGGTATCTCCGCATATCCAACATATTGGAATAACCAGAGACCCCAAGCTCAGTTAGAGTTGGGTTTTTATAGTAGTAAAAGTGGGGGTGAGGGGGGTCTCTAGGGTTTAGGGCCCCTGATTGGCTGACATTTGTCTAGGGGTGTCCTGTTGAGGTGTGCGGGCAGGTGTCTCTACAGCTCTTGGAATGCCAGGCATTTCCTTTGAATGGTCTGCTCTTGGGTGGGGGTTGGGCAATCTCAGCCTGTGGTTCCTCTTGCAGCCAGGCATTGTCTCAGGGTAAACTATTGAGACTCCAGACTCCATTTAAATTTATAGATGGCCAGAGTCCCAGGTGATAATGGTTGGAAATAAAGAACTTCCTTTGGGTGACCTGCCCAGACTTAGCTTATCATGGCTGCCCCACAGTGAACATGGGGAGAGAGCAGTACTCCTAAACCTAGAGGTGGATTTTAATGTTTTCATAAGAACAAAGTCTTGGGCTGCCATAGATGAGGAGGTGGGACTAAAATCATGTCCCCAGGACAACTATGGCTCTGAAAACTCAAGGCCCAGGAAAATGAAATCTACTCACCATCCTCCCTCTTTAGAAAGAAGAAAAGATTGTGTGTTGGTGATTAGTAAAGATGGGCATGTGTGCACCACACACAGGAGCTTTATGAAACAAAATTAGTCACTTTTTAGGCCACAGCAAATACAGAAGAATCAATAGTATACAGATGAAGTTTTCCTTGTGTTTTTTTTAAAGATTTATTAATTTATTAACTATACAGTGGTCTGCCTGCATGCATGCCTGTAGGCCAGAAGAGGGCACCAGATCTCATTACAGGTGGTTGTGAGCCACCATGTGGTTTCTGGGAATTGAACTCAGGACCTTTGGAAGAACAGGCAGTGCTCTTAACCACTGAGCCATCTCTCCAGCCCCCCTTGTGTTTTTTTGAATCAGAGTTTTGCTATGAAGTCTAAATTAGCCTTGAACTTGTTACACAACCAGATTATTCCTGAGTTCTCCCATCCAAGTACTAACCAGGCCTGATCCCTGCTTAGGTTCCAAGATCTTCTGAGGCCTGGTGCATTTAGGGTGATGTCTGTTGACTAACCTTGAGCTCTCCTCTTACATATGCAGCCTAAAGGATGCAAGTGTGCACCACCTTGCACAGCTCAGTTAGTCTCCTAGACAAAATATTACAGTTAAGAGAATTACTGCCCAGTATCAAAAAGACAGAAATTTCATTTGGAAATTTAAAACAAACCAAAACTGATTTCATGGAACAAAGAAATCAGTAAAAAATGGAATGAGTTTAGAATTACCAAACAGTAAAATATCAAATGCTAAACACAGGGTGGCAGTGGGGGAGAGCAGGGAGTATCTAGCTCAGTAGTAGAGTTCCCCACCACTACAAAAACAAAACAAGACTTGTAAGATGTACTTACAGTAGAAAAACATTTATAACCTTAGTGTGTTCACTAGAAATCAAAAAAGATTGAAACTTCTGAGATGATGGAGTAGATACATGTTCCTATTTCTCAGAAAGCACAACTGGACATTGTGTAAAAGCAAAGAGAGGAGGCTGAAAGGTGGTGAGAAGGAATTTAAGTCCCCTGGGAGATGAAGGGCAAATTCCATGGGTTACCTTTTACCTTCTCTATGCCAGAGTTCATACTTAAGTGGTTAGCACTATAGAAACACCAGTGGGTTCAGATTTACAAAGAAATTGTTTCATTTGTATGTGTGTGTGTATGCTATGTGTGAGGGGAGTCTCAATGGAGTTACTGGTGGTTGTGAGCTGCCCAATGTGGTCCTTTGTGTTTCATGACAGCAATAGAAACCCCAACTAAAACGGTAGTACACACTTTTAATCCCAGTACTCAGGAAGTAGAGGAAGGAGGATCAGAAGTTGAAGATCATCTTCTGCTACAGAGTGAGTTTGAGGACAGCCTGAGATACATGAGATCCTATCTAAAGCATTAATTTCTAAAGAAGTAAGGTCAAGTTTCACCGCATAATCCAGGCTGACCTTGAACTTGCAATTCTTGCTTCCACCTCAAGTACTTAGATTACAATGTGTGCAACCACATCTGTCAGTAATTTTTTTATGATAAATACAATAGGAAACAGTGGTTCTCTGAGATAAGGAGTAGTAACTTCGTTGCCGGAGAGCAATGTGCATCTGTTGCCTTTACATTTATGTGTCACATGATTAATATCTATTTCTAATAACTTACAGACAGAAAGTGTGGAAGTCACTGAGCTAGGGACTTCTCACTGATGTGCCTCCTTGGGTTTCAGGATAATTGTTGATGTTGCTGTGATTGCTATCTATACTGAGATTTTAACTGAAGCATCACACAAGCCTTCTTGCCAATGAGCTATGGACCCCCATGTCAGAACTCATTTTCTTTAACTTGGACTTTGCTTGCCATGGCTTTGCCATCTGATGGAGTTGTTAGAAACATTCTCATTTTCTTTGACTCTTCTAGTAACCGTGACTGAGGTTTTACCAAAGGAAAACAAACAGAAGGATGAGAAGACCTTAACTTTGGGCCAAGCTGTTGTGGACCTTCTTCCTTTACTGGAAGGTCAGATGTGTAATTTATCCAAAAATACAAAATAACAAAATGCATAAAACCTATTCCTAACAATGTGCAAAACTCAACCTCCATGGGTTTAAAGGGTTTATGTAGGAAATGATGGCATGTGTCTGTGCCTGCATTAGCTCTGACTTGACCCTTTCTTCTTTGGCTTACCTTGACCTTATAGGAGAAGACTCATTTGAAACGACGGTCCCATTACACCCTGTGCAGGGCTCACCCTTAGAAACTCCTTCACCAGGCTCTAAGGTAATCCAAGTTTTAAGTCTTAGTGTTTTCAGTTGCCTCATAATCCAGCTATTAAGGTTGAGTTCAGGTGAGTACAATGCAGTGGGCACTTCCTTTCACAATACCGATAGTGCTAGTTTCTGGTAAATGGCATGAATAAGGCTGAGCCCACCTTGTGGATTATAACCCTTTGTGATGAGTCAATATGGCAAAGAGCAGATATTGGTTACTTTGCACAGATGAGCAAATAACTTAGGTAAGGCTTAACTATGGAAATGCTTCTTGAGCTGTGTACCAAATGGGTTAAATTATATATGACAGTATGTACTTAGGCATGACAGCCTGCCTCTGGCTGAAGACTTCTAATTCAATAGTACCAGCCAATACCCTATCCTGAATTCCAAAATGTGAGCCTTTGCAGCATGCTGAAATTCTCTTCAGTGACTCCCTGTAAACATCTGGACACACCATTCTAAAACTGAGCTCAGCATCTTCCCTAAATTTATCCTTTTTTAAAATATCTTAGTGCCTTGGGCTGATGACAGTACCCATCCATGAAATGACATGACATAGGACCTAAGTTACACCCATGGATCCTAACTACAGTCACTCTCCAAATTCAACCTGTTAGGAATTTTTCCTAACGCGAGCTCTCTGCTGACGCTAAAATCCCAGTCAAGCCAAGTCACAACAAACCAAATTAAAAAATATCCAGGTTTAATGGGAATCCTGCACTCTTGGGTGGCCCCAAGGGGGAACCAGGAGGCTGCAGTTCAAATAGACTGGGGAGGGGTCAAGACTTGGTGGGCACAGGGACAGGGCCTCCAAAGATGGAGGCCAGAGACAGAGGCTTACATTCCAGACTGTTTGTATAAGGGGTAACAGGAAGCTGAGGTGATATTTTGACTAACATTTAGGCTCTCTTAGGAAAAGGGGGCATTGACTCAAGTCTGGCTACTTCCTGCGGGCATAGGGCAGTGTGGGGGAAGGAGAGAGCTAGGTGTTGGTCCACGCTCAGCAAGAGGTGTGGCTGGAAAGGCATCCCATGTACTGTCATCCCAGAGATGGCAGGCATCTGTTCCTTGGGGGAGGTGAGAAGGCAGGTGTCTAGGAAGAAAATATTGTTATCACCAAAGATGAGTGTGCCAGGATGAGGAGCAGGTAGGCCCTTCATTGTGGCATCCTGGAAA